>CATIWF010116408.1:0-31541 GCA_949630135.1 Balakata baccata
TTTAACATCTTATGTTTTATTGAATAGATTATATGGGAGCCATATACTGCAGATATTATTCAATCTTTACTCAACGATTGCTTGAGAGGTCGCGACATATGGAGGACAGTGGTGCCTTTGATATGCATGCATATAGTAGAGTGGCACCAGCCTAATCGAGTTCTCATACAGTTTGGCCTACAGCAGCCAATCCCTCATCCACCACAGCAGACTGAACATCTTCACTCAATAATTCTACAGAGCAATACTAGTACAAATTGGGTTGAACAACATTTAGTATGGATTCAATTATGGAATAATATAGCTGAACATGTTGTTACAGGTGTACAATCAGATGATCCACTCCATTACCATTCACAATACATGGAATAATATCGACAAGTTACAAGGAGATGGATTTCTCATTAGGGTGCTGCTGTTGGTGCATCAGTATGAATACATATTCTAATTTTTCTACAAATTATAATTGTCTTTTATAAATGTTTCTTCATCACATTATATGACATAAGTCTGATTAACTTTTATATTAATTACAAGCTGATACACTTGAGCACATTTCATTACCAAACTCTAGATATCCCCCACAACAGATCGCCATAAGTACATTAGGGGCACTATGTAAAAATAGACGTAGGGTTTCAATGCCACCTCCTCAACCTGCACCTGATCCTACCCCAATTTTAGAAGAAATGCAGCGTGCATGTGCTTTGTCTCAACAATCATCACGTCGTCACCGACAACAACATAGGGATGTGCCCGTCCCTCCATCTGCATCTTATCAAGCTGTGCCTCAGCCTGTTTATTTTCATCAGTTCCAACAGTATCCATCATCCTCTGCAGATCCTGGGCCATCCACATCTGGTGGACAATATAGCCGTTCTATATACATGTTCTCAACACTAGGCTTATACTCTTTTGACTCATTTACACCATATGTTGCTTCCACACACAATCCATGGATTCATCAATCACAACATTCTGAGTTCATATATACTCAGACGCCTCAAACACCAGTAGATTTTATGGGTTCATCCACCTTTCGACCCATACATACAGGCTTTGTACCAACACGGGGACATTACTTTCCAAGGGGTACTGCTACTGATGAATTTGCTGACGACGATGACAATGATGGTGGTGGTGGTGGTGATCAGACACAAAATTCTAGCTTGATGGATATGAGTGCTCAAAAAATCGATGCTAGACGACATAAATGACTTCGATCACAAATTCGAAGAAATCGGCGTTGTGGAACATAAATACATTTTTAAATTTGTACATTATTATTCCATACATTTTACTTGATACATAATTAAATTCTACATTATGAAAGTTAATTAATTTATAGTAAATTTTATTTATCAATCTCTAAATATTATAAATTGTATCTTTATTTATGTATTAATTAATTAAGTTAAATTTAATTAACAAATAATAATAATGAGTAGTTATGGATTTCTATATATATTAAAATTTTTTTATAAATTATTATTACCTTTATGTATTTTTAAATTCTAAATACTTTAATTTAATATTTATAAATTTAATTTACTTAATTTTTATTAAGTATTACTTAAAAAAAATAATTAATAAATTTTAATCAATAAATTTAGTAAATAACAGGAGACACGGAGGCGGAGGAGGGAGGAGCACAAGTGGTGCACAGGAGGGAGGGGGAGGGCACAAGTGGCGCACGACGAGTGCGCCAGTTGGACTGGTGCGCCTACTCCCTCCACGTCTTCACTCGCCACTCTAACTGGCGCACCGCACCACAAACTTAGAAATAGTTTTGAAACAACCACAAATCTGTAAATTTCACAAAAAATACACCAAAATTGTAATTAGTTTTTCTAAATACCATTAACTAAGAAATATCCCTGTATATGACACAATATTAGATATATGTATTATGTCCATGTATGAGGCCTTAAGCCAAAATTAAATGTTAATATAATGTGAAAAAAAAATATAGATATATGTGAGCCTTTATGATATGCATAGTAATTAACCAGGAGATGAAGCAAAGATTGTGAAACTTTATCTATATAATGAGATTGTTCCTGTTATCGAGTGAAATAATAGACATAGTCCTGTTATATAAGTAGGGCGTCACAAAAACTCTTGCAAATTTATTTCCCAACTTATTTTGTAAAAAGGTTTAAGTGTTAACCTTAAACACTTGGGTATATGTTATAAAAGTGAGCTTAGTAAGAAAAACTCTTGTTTGGATTGTGTGTAAATCTATTCAAAACACAAAAAATTGGTTGTTGTGTAAGCCATTAAAACACAAGGGATTTGGATTCGGTGTGAGCCTTGTGAAAACACTTAGCTGTAGGTGAATTAGGAAAATTCTATAGTTGTGAGTTAGCTAGGAAACTCTCTTGTATCTCTAGTTGAGATAGTAAAACTCCCAATTGCGGTTGGGGAGAGGACTAGGATTTGTTAACACCTGAACTTTTACAAATCTTGTGTGTCTTTCTTCTCTTACTTCCTCACTATTCCGCATTTACTTTTGCTCATTGCTTAAACATTCAAAGAAATCCATTACGTCAAAAATTTCTATTTGCCACCAATTCAACCCCCTTCTTGGTGCACCATATGTCTAACAAGTATTAACATTATTTAAGAAATATATATAAATTTAATAAATTTGAATTTAACATGTTTATATTTATATTACTAAGATATATCATGATAAATTAATCATATAAATTATTTTTAAAATTAGTTATTTCAATATAAAATATTTTACTTTAGAAATGAATGTTTGTTAAATATTAGTTTTTGCAAATTATTATTTATTATAATTTTTAAAAAATAAAGAATATATAGATAAATAAATTATATTATTTTAAAATATAATATATAAAAATATTGATATTATTATGCTTAAAAATATTTAGAAATATATTTATATATGAATTTGAATTTCAATATTTTGAACATATTATTGTGTATGAAATATGTTTAATTTAAATAATGTTTATATTTTACTATGTATAAAATATGTTAAATATTATATTTTAAAAGAATTTTATATATATCGATTCGATCTTAAATTTGTGATTTATTGCATTTTTCGGTTTATTGAACGGACCGGTTTTTACAACCTTGATTAAGACAACTACACTATGCTGCAGCAAAGTGGGAATAAAAAGGGCCCTATGGATGCCGGAGGAGGACGAGGTCTTGGCCAACTTCGTCAATAAGGAAGATGAAGGACTATGGTGTACGCTGCCCAAAAAGGTAGATTTGCTTCGCTGCGGTAAGAGTTGCTGTCTCCGGTGGATGAACTATCTCCACCCTTCCACCTTGAGTAATTAATTTTCGTAATACACTAGAAAGACATGCTTATCACTTGGCACAACCTCCAAATTTTATTAAAGTTGTGATCATAATCCAATTATTGGCTTAATTTTTTGTCATACAATATTTAGGATCTTAGTTTAGTTTAATTTTTTGTTGTTTTGGACGGTAACAAGTGAGCTGTAAAAATTGACTATGATATTCCCATGTAATTTCCAAAGGTATACCGAAAATATTTTCAGAAAATTTCTAAAATATATCCAAAATATTCTTAATGTATTCTAAGGTATACCGAAAATATTCTTAAGGAATTCCCAAAGTATTTATATTGTATACCTAAGGTATTTCAAAAGATATACTCAATGTTCAACAATGAATTGAAAATTGTTAGCATGAGAATTTCTGATATTTTAAATTTCGATTGAATTCAATTCTTCTTATTTTTTTGTTCTTTTTTGGTAAAAATTGAATCAAAATATGTTCAAAGTATACCGAAAATATTCAAAAGATATATCGTTTATACATATTTTGGAGTGTCTTTGAGATTTATGTATTGTTATAATTTTAGAAAGTTATTTTGGTAAAATTTTAAAAAACTTCTAGTGCAAGTAAAATTGTAATTATTTAGGTTTTTTTTGGTCATTCAGTAAAATTCCCAAAAACAAAAGAGAAAAATTCATTGAAAACCGACTTTTGAATGTTTTTTTTCAATTTTATCGGTATTTTTCTGCTTTTTTATTGCCACAGTTTTTATTTTCATTTTTACCGAATTTTTAGTTTTTTCTTTTTAAAGATGGGCAATTACTGTGTATTTAGGAAAAGTTTTCGTTCAATTGAGAAAGAAATGACATTTTTTCATCTTTTAAACATGAATAAAGCATTTTATTAATTTGCATATGGTCACCACTTATTCTTGTGCATGCATTTATTTATTTTTAATTATTATTTAATTAATTTAATTACTAAAAAAATATGTAAATTTGAATTTAATTTAGTTAATTACTAAAAGAAACCTTAATTATCAAAGAAAATATCTAAACTTGTATTTAATTAACTTAATTAAAGTTATTTATCTTGGTAAATATTAGACAAATCTTTATTATTGACTGGATATAGGATAAACTTTTAGTAAACCTTGGATAACTTGAACTTTTACCAATTTTCTAGTAAACCTTAGGTAAATCTAAGATAAATCTTGTGTAATTTCAACTTTAATTAATTTTGTAGTAAATTTTGGATAAATTTTGTGTAACTTCAACTTTCATTAATTTTTTGATAAACCTTGGGTGAATTTTGTGTAAACATCGGATAAATCTCGGATAAACTTTGGGTGACTTGAACTTTCTGATAAATCTCGACATTAAAAAAACTTTAGCACTGATGGTATTTTTGAAAAAAATTTACGGGATGATATTTTTGTAAATATTTAGGTGCTTTTTTCTATTTTTTTAAAAACTCAAAAGTAAATTACATTATTTGTTCTCTTTTTAAGAAGAAAATGTTTTTCAAAAATATTCAAATATTTTAAAAAAGTTCAAAAAATATATTTTTATTTGCACCCTCAACCAACCTTTCGATTTGTTGGGGGCTTCCATGGCATGCATATCTAATTTTCCTGCAGCTTATCCAAGGCAGCATATGATCATTCATCTGGGTAGGATTCTTATAGAAAGAGAAGCTTCGATCCTTATTCTTTGTTCCCAATAGGAAGAGAACGCTAGAAGAGGCATATATGCAATCTTATCACAGTGGGTATGAAGGAATACTGATACCTTCAAAGAAGCTTATGATGGCTTATGACTCCTTGAGATATTGGCTCTGATCACATAAGCTTGCTTATGATCTAACCCTTTTCAGAGAAAGAAAGTTAGCGAGCCCAGCCCATGACTAAGTTTGGAATACTCTATTAGAGTATTGGACATAACGTCCATGGGAAAACAAATTTCCCATAATAATACCTTTTCAAACTTCTCAATACCCCTTCTTCTAAAATTTTAACCTCTTAAAGTATCATTTTGTGAGATTTTAAATATAAAAATGGTTAGAGAACCTCATCAATAAGGATTAACATAATTGCTCTAAAATTAAGGAGCGTTAAAATCTTTCAATTATCTTTTAGAAGCAATTACCATAACAAGTATATTCTGCAGGGAAACAAATCCCAGAAACACAAATTTGCATAGGACTTGTTTTACATAAATCTCCTTCAACGCCTTTTTTATATAATGATTTTAAATATTATGCAGAAAAAAGTGCATAAACCTACAGCAAATATAGAAAAAATTACATATAATGCAGAAATAACCATTTTGCAGATACACGATTTGAATAGCCAAATGGAAGCCTATTTTTCTCCATTTGCAGAAATCTCCTTCCAAAAAAATTCTTGTAGATCAGAATAATCTTTCAGACAACTAGAAACAGATATGTTGCACCTTTATTCAGTGTTTAACTGCAATACAATCACAACATTCTATGTATACTTTATGTACACTATGTTTCTGTTATATGATACTAAAATATGCAGTAGTACTGTTATTGCAGTTTTGTGCAGGAAAATGTTGCATTATCCTTGCATTGTTATATGCATACATTATGTATATTATACTCATATTATCAAATACTTAATTTATATTATGTAATGAAATTATATTAACATGATAAAAAATGCTAACTGATTCGACTATTTCTCTTTAGATATATCTACAATGTTATATGCATACTATATGTACACTGTGTTTATGTTATATGATACTAAAGTGTGCAGTACTGTTGCTGCATTTTTATGAAGGAAAATGTTGCATTATCCTTGCACTATTATATGCATACAAAATGTATGTTATATTCATATTATCAGATATTTAATTTATGTTATGTAATGAAATTATATTAACATTATAAAAATTGTACTCCAAGAAGGGAAGAGAAATAAAGAGGAAATGGTTTAGGGTTTAAAGCTTCGAACTTGAAAGGAGAGCTGGTATAATGAGAAATAAAGGTTTATGATCAGGTTTAATATAAGAGATTTAGATACAAAATCAAGTTTTGCTTAAACTGGCGCAAGCTACAGGTTGCAATTATTTCTTCTTTTTGAGATACTTTTTATGGAGCTGAAGCCCTATACCAAAAACTACTAAAGAAATTAGATGCAAATGGGAAGGAAAGTGGACAGATATTCAATCCAAGAGGAAAATGGGGGACTGAGAAAAAGGGATATTATAGTTGAGGGAGCGATAGATTAGGGATTTGTTTCCAATATGATTGACTTCAATACAAAAGTTAGAACTAGAAAATACGAAGTGTAAAAGTTGTTTTGGTAAAAAGAACAAAGTAATGAGTTTTGGGAAATTTTTTTTGAAAAAAGTCATACAACATCTTTTTCCTTAATAGTAGATAAAGGTTTAAGTAAGGCTGAAAGCATCAGCACGCATAAAAGCATAAAGAATCCAAATGTCAGTTGGAAAGATTATACATGGCGGAATCCGTGCATGAGACTTGCTTTTTAGAGAAATGGAGAGGAGAAGGTCGAAGCTATGTTCTTTATCAATAACATAGTCATTGTGGAAGGAACTCGAAGTGAGACAACACTTTCTTACACAGAGCAACTACCGTTGCACTTTCTAGGGCCACTACAAGACTCCGATCTGAACCCGCCCCCAACAAGGCAGTTCATAATTGTAAGAAAATTGAAAATGTCACTATGATTCAGCTTCACCAATAAAAATGACCATTTTGGTTGAGTTGACAAACCATAAAACCTAGCTCAGCCTTAACTGATTCTCTAATTCCTTCTTATTCCATGACATAATTGTAATATTGAAAATGTTACTATGATTCAACTTCACTAATAAACTGACCTTTTTGCTAAGTTGGCAAACCTTAGGATCCAACTCAACCTCTATTGTTGACTGGTTCCTTCTAATCCTATTACATAGTTGTAAATAAATTGAAAAAGTCATTATGATTCAGCTTCACTATCAAAATGACCTTTTTGACCTTTTAGCTGAGTTGGCAAACCGTAGGAACCAGCTTAGCCTCAGTCGGTTGACTAGTTCATTTTAATCCATAGCACAATTGTAAATAAATTGAAAATGTCACTGTGATTCAGCTTCACCACCGAAATCACCTTTTTGAGATTTTGATTGAGTTAGCAAACCATATGACCCAGCTTAGCTTCAGTTGGTTGACTGGTTCCATATAATCCCATGGCATGAATGTAACTAAATTGAAAATGTCATTATGATTCAGCTTCACTAATGAAATTCCTTTGTGACCTTTTTGCTGAGTTGGCAAACCATAGGATCCAGATCAGCCTCAACTGGTTGATTGGTTATTTCTAATCTCATAACATAATTGTAAATAAATTGAAAAGTCATTGTGATTCAACTTCACCAACGAAATATCTTTTTTAACTTTTGGCTGAATTAGCAAACCATATGACCCAACTAGGCCTAAGCGGGTTGGTTGCTTCCTTCTAATCTCATGACACAATATATTAAATAAATTGAAAATGTCACTGATTCAGCTTCACCAATAAAATAACCTTTTCGACTTTTTGGCTAAGTTAGCAAACCATAGTACCTAGCTCATGTAACAACTTCCCTTATATCAGGAACATGGAGTGCTATAGATATGAGTGGATAAAATTTGTCCAAATTAAAACTTTTTCAATCTAAATCATCATTGTCCACTATGGACATTCATATGGTTAAACATGCATATTCAATTATAAGATATAACATATGCTAGATGTTACTAGCTCCTGCTTACTTATCTATGACATTAACTCGTATACTAGTTTGGGTATATCAAATCTTCTGCTTATGCATCATAACTATGTCTAGACGAGCAAATATTAAATTTTATTAAATGATCTCAAATTAATAGACATGATTAATTGCAACCCATATAATGATTGTTAAATTAAATGCATAATATGTATATTTCCAACCTAAATCCAAGCCTACATGGTCTTCTTTGTATGAGCTATGACTTCTTCTCTGTCAACTGCTGCATCTACTATCTACTGGCTCCAAAAATTACATGCATGGAAATTCACATGCTAAGCTACTCATAGCTTAGCAGTACATAAAATCATATCAAATATAACAGGTAATCATATAATTTGGTAATATGATCATTTTCAAATCATGTGGGTGTAACAACATCAATGCATTCATCTAATATTTTATGCAAGAGGTCATACCAACCAAGATTCACATACATGACCAAACACCCAACTTGTTGGGTTATCATAATAGCATACCATAATTCATAGTGTATTAAATATGTACTATGTTCATTATTTCATATAATACCTAAATAAAACATGATTAAACAAGTCATGTATTATATATCTTTCTTTTTATATTAATAGCCCAATATCTCTAAGTCTCGTACTATTTGGATTACGGGTATGATTGTTACATATTCTGGCCGCTCGGTGGCTCTAGTAGTATAAATGTTTAGAGTCTGACCGCTCAATGGCTCTAATGTATTTCGGTTGCCGATTAATGCTTTGACCTTTGGGAGGCTTGAGCGTGTGCTGATCACTTGGTTAAACATTGACCTCTCAAAGGCTTGAGCTTATACCAGTTGCCTATTAAAGCATTTACCTTTCGGAGGCTTGAGTTTCAAGACTAAGGTAATAGGGTGTTACAGTACTGTTCAATCCAAAAAGGTATGTCAAACATTCCAATTCTAGCCTTAGTTAACAACTATGAACATATAAAAGGTTCTCCAATTGGTTGTCACAACTCACGTTGAGGATCAAAACAAATATTCAATTTCTATCTATGGTTAAGGTCGTGACACCATGGTGTCATGCCCGTGATGTAGACCTGTCACAGTCAACTACCTATGAACCTAGTCGTGCACCAGATCGTGAAGGCTGCTGCATCATTTTGGCCAAAAGTGTCACAACTGTAACACTTTGTCACACCTATGAATCTAGGTAATTTAGCAGATTTCAACAACTTTACAAGTGTAAAATGACATCTCATTTAGACATAAATTATCCTAAACTTTGGTCAATTACCAAGCTTGTCTACAACTCTTAATTCATCATATTTTACATGCCTAAATCATAACAATCATTATTCTTATATCAATTCCAAGATTATGCAATATGGGTATCAAATATCAAAGTTACATTAATTGGCTAAACTTTACTCAACAATCACATTGGGTTCATTTATCACCAATTATAGCTTCAACCACTACAACATGCATATTTAAGCATAAAATCATGTCCTTTCACACACAAGGTTCTAAAGCTAACTGATTGTAGCCCTTTTTATCAACATTCAACATTAATTTAAGGATTCAAGCATGCTAAACATTCAACTTATACATCTAACTCATGTTTCAAGATCAAACACTTATTCATTATCATAATCATTCCAAATCATGCAAATCAACACAAGTATCACAATTTGAGGGCTTCTTACTCAACCATTATATTCAAGGCATATAAAGTGCCATCATAGTGCTTGAACATCCATTAATTTACAAGTTCGCCTTATAGGGACCAAGCCTCATCATAGATTCTGCGTTTGACTCATAACCATTAAATTATACTCTCACATGCCATAATACATTATATAAAGCAAATTCTCATATATTCATGATTCAACAACATCATTTAACTCATATACCTCTATAGGGGCTCAATAACTCTCTCTCTTATCATTAATGGTCCCTTAAACTTTAATTATGTTAACCATTTAACCAAGAGTTCATTGAATTAATGAGTCTAATTTCCTTTTATACTTCATTATTACCATTTCTACATCTCTAGTGGCCACATAGGTGAATTCAAGTTCCATTTATAGCTCATTATGCCTTATAATTCCTTATTCAAATCCTATTCATGTCTCAAGCATACAATTTCTTTAATACTATATGTTTAATGTCCAATGACCATTTCTTAGTACACTTTTACTTATTAAAGGTTAAATATGTCTTTACCACATATTCAAACTCCATTATTATTCCATTGACCTCAATCGATGTCATTTATTATCCACTAGTGTTATCTAGCTCACCGTTACCCATTTTTAGCAAATAAGCATACTATCAATCATTCATGTTTACAGTCTGATATACCCATATTATTATTAAGTTACCTAAATATGAGGTCAACAATCATACCTATTCTTATTAAGTGTTTTAGTTGTATTTAGCTTACCAAAACTATATTATTTAATCATACTTTATCTTACTTTTCATCATTTCATAGACCATAGGCATATTCAATCTACCACATATTATCATTTGCATCCTAATTACCAATCATTTCTTATTTATGTGCCATTTAGCAAGTAAAAATGCAAATTATATACTTACCTCTTATGGAGCAAACACAAAATCCAAGCTTTAAACTTGTCTAGCCTCATTGGTGGGTGATTTCACCTTCTGAAGGCATCCCCTACATGTTGACATAATTATTTCTTATCAATTCAATCTATATATCAACATCTATAGTTACATAGAGCTAGGGAATTAAGAAACCCGTTGACCTTAGTGTGATTGATCTTTATTTTGATATTGACAATCAAATCAAATGTTACTAATATCTTTATATAGTGTTGTTTTGATAGTATTTTAAGTTTCAAGTCAATTGGAATCCATTTGTTACATGAACAACAAACTCAAAGGTAGAAGACGTGTTAATCCCGCACGGGACTTAGGTATCCTGCTTGGGACAATGGTCCCTCCTGGGATGAATGAACCTTGAGATCCAAAGAAGATTCCCGCTTGGAAAAATGGAGAATCCCGATCACGACAAAGGTGATCCTGCTTGGGACATAAGGCATCACTACTAGGAAATTTGAAAAGACATGACTATTGAAAAGCGTTTCAACTAGGAGATGCCACATCATTATTAGAAGTCAAAATGACCAAGTTGACCAAACCAATATCCCGATTGGGACATGTGTCTTGACTAGGAGATGCTCGATTTTCAAAAGTCAAAGCTACATGTCAACATTCTTGGATGAATATCCTGACTGGGATAAGTATCTCCTGACCGAGAAATTTGACTAGGGACTAGCTGTTAGAGCTATCACCTAAACTCCTGATGCCATATGGACTATCTCGGTCGGGACCGATTGGGACACCCTAGATCCCGACCAGGACATTGGCTTTTTAGACAACATTAAATGCAATTGTAAGAAGACATTAGAGAGAGTTATGACACCCATTTGTAATGGCTAATTGGTGGACAATTAGTATAAATACCATACCAAAAGTCCATTTATGATATTCAACTACTGTCTAAGTGCCAAAACTTTTACAACTTATTTTCTCAAATCTTTCATTAATTAATTGTTTGTAAGGGTTTAACTGTTAGACTTAAACACTTAAGTTATCTTGTAAATTGGGTTGTGTGTGAGCAAAATTATAAGGAATTAGTTGTTGTGTGATCTATTAAAACACAAGGGAACTTTGGGTTGAGTGTTAGCTTTGGGAAAATACCTAGTTGGAAGTGAGCTAGTTAAAACTCCATTTGTAATATAAGGTATTAGATTAGTGAATAGCCAATTACTATTGGGGAAAGGGGTAGGGTTAATTAACACCTAAACCTCTTTAAATTTCTTATCTCCTTTAACCTTTATCTTCTCTTTACATTGTTGTGTGCAAAAATTTTAATTTCCCACCAATTCATCCTACCTTCTTGGTGATTGTTTAGGCAACAATTGGTGTCAGAGTAAGGTCTAGCATTCAAGCTTAACTGACGCTAGCAAAGATCAACAAATGAAGGATTCCAAAGCCTCAAACCATTCTTTGACGGTTCCAATTACATATTGTGGAAGTTTAAAATAGAGAGCTTCTTGGATAGTGAAGGGATAGATGTATGAGAGAGTGTTTGCAAAAATTGGATAGCTCTAACAAAGAAAAATACCGAAGGAGAAGAAGTTCCTCTTTCAAGAGATGATTGACTTGAAACACAAAAAAGGGCCAATGGCAAGAACAAGGAGGTCATGACCATTATTGCAAGCTTCCTTTCCCTTGAAGAGTGTGGGAGAGTTCAATATTGTCAAACCCCTTCTAGTATGTTGAAGACTTTGGAGAACTACTATGAATGCACCAAGCAAGTTCGTTCAAGGAAGATTCAACTTCTAATGAATGAATATGAGCTCTTCAAGATGAAACCTAATGAGTCCATCACTGATATGACAAACTGCCTTCTCACCATCATCAGTGGCATGAAGAAATATGAAAGACACATACGCTTTGAAGATGTTAACAACAAGAACTTGAGAAGTCTTCTTATGAAGGACTATAGATCAAGAGTAGAGGGTATTGAAGAAGCTTATGAGGACACGATCACCATTCCTACCGATGTGCTCATTGGTAAGCTTTTTACTCATGAGATGGCTCTTGCTAGGGATAAGGAACTTAAGGTTGGAAGGGAGAAGAAGAAGCCTCTTGCACTCAAGGCAGGCACCTCCTCTAAGGTTGTAGACTGAGACCTCATTAATGATGATGAGGTAAGTAAAGAGGAGGATGAGGAGATAGCCATACTTTTAAGAAAGATGAAAAGGATGATAGTCAACAAGTATGGAACTATCAAGAGTTATAAGCAAAGAACTTTAAGATTCAAAAGCTCCTCATCCAACTTTAACAAAAACAAGGAGGATATGAAGTGCTATAAATATGGAAAGAAAGGATGGATTTTCATAAAGGAAATAACTGCACCCTTAAGGATGATATATCTAACCTATAAAAGGTTGTGGAAGAGCTAAAAACCTCAATTGCTTCTCTTAAGAAGTCATTGGATGAGTTTTCATCTAGACCTCAACCAATTCTTTAGTTAAGGAAAACAATGCTTTGAAAAATGAGGTTGAAGAGCTAAGACTCTATATTTCTAAATTTCACAAGGGGAAAGAGAATTTGGATACCCTCATTGTATCCCAAAGGCCTCCCTTGGTGATACATGACTTAGGCTTCAATAGTGCATCATCATCACCACCCAGTACCATATTTGTTAAAGCACCTACACTACAAATCTCTTCTCTTGACGAAATTGCCTCCAAAGTAAAGAAAAAATCACATATAAAGGCCCCTACTCAAGGAAAGAGTAATAAAGGCTCATATGGCTTAAGAAAGAAGCCTCAAAAGGCTAACCATGCCTTATTATATAACAAGCATGCACTTAGAAAAGTACCCACTATACATGAATGTGTGTATTATTGCACCTCTTCTTCTCATGCCTCAAACAAGAAGGTTGTAAGGCCAAAACCCCAAATGAGATGATAAGAGTCTTTCAAGACTAAGCAATGCCATTATTGCATGGAATTTGGGCATACCAACATTTATTATTTGATAAGGAAATCCCAGAGGGATTCCTCAAAGACTAACCCCCAAGGACCCAAGCTTATTTGGGTACCTAAAAACCAAACTTGAATTTGTGTTTTGTAGGTACGCCTAAAGTCCACAATTAAGGAGAATGTATGGTTATTAGATAGTGGATGCTCAAGGTATATGACCACAAACAAAAACCTCTTCACAAGCATCAAAAGTGTTGATGAAGGTAAGGTTACATTTGCAAACAATGCTAAGGGTAAGGTAATTGGAATTGGTCCTATAGGACTCACTGGCATTCCTATTATAAAAGATATGATACTTGTTGATGGTTTAAAACACAATCTTTTAAGTGTGAGTCAATTATGTGATAGGGAAAACCAAGTCATCTTTAGCTCTAATGGATGTTCTGTGACCTCCTTGAATGGTCAAGAGATATTCAAAGGAGAAAGGGATGATAAAACTTACATAATTGACTTACACAAGTGGACTAATGTTTCCTCTAGTTGTCTTATATCTATTAGTGAAGAATCCTGACTATGGCATAAAAGGCTTGGACATGCAAGTATGAATTTAATTCAAAGCCTTAGCAAGGATGAACTAGTAGATGAGCTTCCAATGGTCAAGTATTTAAAAGACAAGACTTGTTAGCCATGTCAAAGGGGGAAACAACACAAATCATCTTTCAAGCTCAAATATATTGTAATTACTACTAGACCTCTATAACTTTTGCATCTTGACTTATTTGGTCCTTGTATAGTTGTTGGCTTGGGTGATAAACATTATGCATTCGTCATTGTTGATGATTACTCTTAGTTTACTTGGGTAATTTTCTTAGCTCATAAAAGTGATGGTTTTGAAAATTTCAAGCACTTTGCTAAGAGGGTCCAAAATGAAAAGGAATATTTTATCTCTAAGATTAGAAATGACCATAGAAAAAAGTTTGAAAATGATCTTTTTGAAAATTATTATTTAGAAAATGGTATTTCATATGATTTTTCCACATTAAGAACTCCTCAACAAAATGAGGTAGTTGAAAAGAAAAATCGAACATTAGGAGAGATGGATAAAATAATACTTAATGAGTATGATTTACCAACCTACTTTTGGGCGGAAGCCACTAATACCGTTTGTTATATTTCAAACTATGTTTTCAAGAGACCTATTTTAAATAAAACCTCTTATGAGCTATGAAATGGAAGAAAACCCAACATCTCATACCTTAGAGTATCTAGTTACAAATATTTTATATTGAATACCAAGGATAAGCTTGGAAAATTTGCCTGAAAATCGGATGAAGACATATTTCTTGGCTATTCCACCTCTAGAAAAGCTTATAGGGTCTTCAATAAGAGAACACATACTAGTTGTATAAGAGTCTATGCATATTAATTTTGATAATCTTGTAGACTTGATCTTAGGAAAGGTGTTTCTTTGGATGATGTCGTTGGTACAATAGAGAACCTCAATTTTGATCAAGAAGTGGTTGGAGAATCATTAAAGAAGGATGATCTTGATGATGAACAAGAGAAGCAACATTAAGAAGAGGAATAACCTCAAGTCCAAGAGCAAGGGACTAATGAGCTATTAAAGGGAAGTTTGTAAGAAACCACCTAAAGGAGCAAATTATTGATGACCCTACAAAAGGTGTAAGTACTTGTTCCAACCTTTTTTATTCTAATCTTGCTTTTGTATCTCAAATTGAACTGAAGTCTATTGATAAGACTTTGAATGATAAGAGTTGGGTGATTGCTATGCAAGAGGAACTTAACAAATTTGAGAGAAAAAAGGTTTGGACCTTAATTCCAAGGGTTAAGGACTACCCAATTATTGGTAGTAAGTGGGTCTATAGGAACAAGCTAGATGAGGAAGGAAACATCACCATAAATAAAGCTAGATTGGTTGCAAAAAGATATAACTAAGAGGAAGGAATTGATTATGATAAACTTTTGCTCACATGGCAAAATTAGAAGCAATTTCTATTTTATTAGCATATGCATGCCATATGAATTTCAAGCTTTTTCAAATGGATGTTAAAAGTATTTTTTTAAACGGTTTTATATCGGAGGAAGTTTATGTTGAACAACCTCCCGGTTTTGAAGATCATGTTTTTCTAAATCATGTCTATAAGCTCACTGAGACCTTGTACGGATTGAAACAAGCTCTAATAGCTTGGTATGAAAGACTTAATTCATTTCTTCTAAACAATTAAAGGACATGTAGATACAACTCGTTTCATTAAAAAGCATAGGCATGACACTCTCATATTCAAATTTATGTTGATGACATTATCTTTGGGTTTACTAATGAAAATCTTTACCAAGAATTTGCTAAGTGTATGACTAGAGAATTTGAGATGAGCATGATAGAAGAACTCAAATTCTTCCTTGGACTTCGAATCAAGCAATGCAAAGATGACATTTTCATCAACCAATCTAAGTACACAAAGGAGTTCATAAAAAAGTTTGAAATGGATGGATGCAAGAATGCCAAGACTCCAATGAGCACATCAACAAAATTAGACAAAGATGAGAAAGGTAAAGCTATTAATGAAAAGCTTTAAAGAGATATGATTGGTTCACTTCTTCAGTAACTGCTTCTAGACGCAATATCATGTATAGTGTATACCTATGTGCTATATTTCAATTATGTCTTAAGGAATCACATTTGCATGCAAGAAAAAGGATTTTAAAATATTTTCATAGCACCATATATTTAGGCTTATGGTATCCTAGGAATACATCATTTCATATCATTGGTTTTTTGGATGTCGATTGTTGGTAGCCTTTTGGATAAAAATGCACTTCCTAGAACTTGTCACTTTATTGATAAATATTTAGTTTCTTAGTTTAGTAAGAAACAAGTTTCAGTTGCCTTATCTACCATCAAAATGGAATAAGTAGTGGTAGATTGCTTTTGCACCCAAGTTCTTTGGATAAGACAATAACTCAAGGACTATGGTCAAGTGATTGATTATATTCCCATAAAATATGATAACATTAGTGCAATAAATCTTTCTAAAAATCCCATTCAACATTCTAGGAGCAGACATATTGATATTAAACATCATTTTTTAAGAGATCATGTCCAAGATGGTGATATTATGTTAGAATTCATTGACTCTAACAACTAATTGGCAGATATTTTCACCAAGCTTCTCAATGATGAAAAGTTTTGTTTTATAAAAAGAGAGCTTAGTATGCTTGATAAGAGCACTTTGATTTAAAATTCTTTAAGTCATGTGTTTACATTCATTCATATGCATGAATATAATATTTGTTTTGTATGTTATTTAATTGATTGATATGATTCTCAGGATCCTTATTTGATCTATATGTGTTTGTATGCATATCTTTGAGCATTTGTATTCTTGGAGTTCAATTTAATGAACTATAAGTTTCAAATGGTAAAAAAACATTCATATTGATTAATTATGACATGCCACAATAAGATGCTTTAGTTTTTTTCTAGTTGGCTCTTTATTTTTTTTTCTATGATGCATGAAATTTCCGCTCGGGATAGGCATCCTGCTCGTTAGAGATAACAATTTAATCTGGACCCGTGGATCCCCACCCCGTATCAACCTGAATATGGCATTTTTAACTTTTGACTGAGGTCGGAACGGGTTATAGAAAAATCCGAAATGATATTTATTGGGAACGATATTTATGTATCTCGTCCTATGCTCCATATGTGTGTATATATATATATATATGTTTACTTATTAATTTATTTTATTTCTTTAGTAAATATTAATTTATGATAGTATTTGAAAGAATATTTTTTAATTTATATAAATATACTAATATGTAATTTTTATATTGTATTGGAGAAAAATCTTATAATTAAAATAAAAAATTAAGAATTAAAAAATTTTATTTTCATATAAAAATTGATTTATATTATATATTTTCGTTAAATATTAAACAAGACAATCCCTAATTAATGGCATCATTGGTGGCTTGTCGTAATGTTTGATACTTTTTTATTCTTTCTTTTGTTTGTCTTTTCATTTGCCTTTTCTCTTCTTTTGTAGCCAGTGAGTCATTGACCAAATTCTCTAAAAAAAATAGCCTTTGTCTTCTTTCCATTTTATACATCTTGTCCTTTGTTATTGAAAAACTATTGAAGTAATCAACAATTGAACTCTTGTGAGACTACAGTTGGTTTTTGGGTGGTATTCTTAGGTACGATAATTAATGTATTAATTTTTTTCTTTTATTTAATTGATTTATTAGTTTAAAAATCAAAATGCATGAATGAGTTCTAATTTTTTAATGGCTAATCTTACATTGTAATACTAAATACTTTTTTTGTTTTAGATAATAAAATACACTGAATACTTTTTTAATGTCTAAGCTTGTTATGGTCTTATGGGAAAAATAAAATATTTACAGTTGTGTTTTGACAGATTATTATAGATTAAGATTATCTCACTATAATAGACAATAATTTAAGTTTTGATATATGTTATTGAAATTATTAAATTTGTTGTGTATAACTCTAATGATTTTTTTATTGGACAAAATTCGATAGTATTTGTTTTTTTTTTTTTTTTTTGTTTCTTTAGGTTGATATATCACAAGAGATAGTTTTAAAATTTTGTACTCGTGGAGAATAATTCAAGCCAACTTACAATAGTTGAAGATTCTCCATAAAATATACAAGGTGAAAATTTAGACTCTAATTTATCCACTCAAACTATCTCACCTTCACTACAAGCCAATGAGGAAGACAGAGAAGTCAATCTTAAAGAGAAAAATAGGCTTAAAAGTGTTATGTGGTCCCATTTTGAGAAAAAAAAATTGTTAATGGACTACACAAGACTGAATGTAATTATTGTCACTTTTAAGCCTATTGTTAATGGAGATTCAAAAAATGACACCAAACATCTACATGATCATTTCAAGTTGTGTCCAAAGTGCTATCACTTTGATATAAGGCAAAAGGTACTAGTGAATAACCTTCCAAGAAAGGAAGCATGTACTTATATTTTTAATCAAGATAGTGTGAGGCGAGAACTTGCAAGTATGATCATTATGCATGAATATCCACTTATAATTATGGAGCATGTGGGGTTTAGAAGGTACTCAATGACTCTTCAACCTTTATTTAAGGTTCCTTCAAGAAATACTGTGAAATTTGATATATTAAAAAAATTTTATTGTGAAAGAGGAAAGACTATGAAACTTTTACAACAAAATGAAAGTAGAGTGGCCATTACAATTGATATGTGGACATCAAGCAACCAAAAAACAGGATTCATGGTAATTACAGTCCATTTTTTGACAATTCTTAGACAATGCAAAGTCGAATATTAAGGTAACTTTTTAACTCATTGCTTTGTATTTATTTGAACTTATTTTGGCACAGAAAATTTAGATCTTATTGTATTCTTTTATTATTGTTATATGCATCTACAAATGTTAGATAATTAATGTGTATATCTAATTTTTTAATTGCCTTAGGTCCATTTTTGTGCCCTCTCCACATACTAGTGAAGTGTTATGCGAGACTTTGTTATATTTTTTGATGGATTGGAGTGTGGACACAAAATTATCTACTATTATGGTAGATAATTGTTCCACAAATGATGCTTTGATTGGTTTAATTAAGGCTAAATTGGATAGAAGTAATTTGATAAAAGCCGGTTCTTTAATACATTAAAGGTGTTGTGCACATATTTTAAATTTAATTGTAAAAGATGGGTTAGATATTATCAAGAATGAGATTGAAACTATTCGTGAAAGTGTGGTTTATTGGATTGCAACTCCTGAAAGACTAGAAAAATTTAAGGAAACAGCAAAATAATTGCGAATTTTTATCTCTAAAAAGTTAGTCATTGATTGTCCAACTAGGTGGAATTCCACCTTTTTGATGCTCTAAACTGCCATGTTATACAAAGATGTCTTTTGTCGATTGAAACAACGTGACTCTCACTACAAGACTTTACCTAGTGATAGTGATTAGGAAATTGCAAGGGAAATTTGTGAGAGATTGAAATTGTTCTATAGTGTAACTGAATTATTTTTAGGAACTAAGTATCCGACTGCTAATATGTACTTTCCCAATATTTGTGAAATTTGGCTAAAATTATCCGAATGGCTTACTTGTGATAATGAAGTTATCTCCGAAATAGCAGCCACTATGTTGGCAAAAATTGAAAAATATTAGGGAATTATTCATGGGATAATGGGAGTTACTACCGTATTGGATCCAAGATATAAGATGGCTTTGCTTGAGTACTATTTTCCTAAAGTTTATGGGAGTGATTCTATAGTTCAAATTGAAAATATATACCGGCTTTGTTATGTTTTAGTTAATGATTACCAATCATCAATGGATTTTGGAAGTGGAGAAAGTGATCCAATAAAAGCCGAAGCTATACATTATAGTAGAGGTAAAGACAAATTATCAGATTATGATTTTTTTGTAAAGGCAAAGAAAAGAGTTAGAACCTTACTTGTTAAGACAAAATTAGATAATTATCTAGATGATGATGTCTTGCCAATAACTGGAGTTTTTGATATTTTATTATGGGGGAAAATAAATGAAGTTAAATATGCTACACTTCGAGCTATTGCTAGAGATGTGTTGGATATTCCTATGTCCACGGTTGCTTCTGAATCTGCTTTTCAGTACTAGTGGTAGGATAGTGAGTCCACATCGTAGTAGACTTCATCCAATGACATTTGAGGCACTGATGTGTGCTAGAAGTTAGCTTTGGGCTGCTGAAAATAAATGTAATAATTCAATACTTTATTTCTTACTTTTATTTTATTTCTCTTAATATTATTTTTATGCATTGTTTATGAATGTATCATGTCATTTTTTAGATGGAGATGCAAAATGTTCAGATGATTATGCCACAATATATGATGAAATGGATTCAGATGGTGAAAGTATTTAAAAAATGATGTTTACATTTTTTCTAATAAGTTATATATTTGAGATAACTGCACAGAAGTTATTAAATTAATACATATAATTATGGCAAGAACCATCTTAGACTAATGGTGAATGACTTGATATTTACAATTTCAGTAATATGATTGCAACAATGTAGAAATATTGCTATTTTTTATATTTTGAATTATTTTGACTTTAAGAATGACATATAATATTATTTAAAATTTTTAAATATAGTGGTTATAATAGTTTGATATGTTTTTTTTTTTTATAGTTGATTCACTTTACTAATTATTTATGGATTGATTAATATTGTCATTTTCATTAGTTAAGCATGAATTATGGAACATTAAGTTAAAATGTTGAACCTTTTATAATTTTTGCTCTTATTTTGAATTTATTTTGATGTGAATGAAATTAATGATTTAAATAGATATATCAAACTTAATTAAGTTAAAACATATAGCAGGGATATCTGACTCTGCTTGGAGATACCCGATCCTGTTTAGGGCAGAAATGAGGATTAATATTATTTTCCCGTATGGGTATGAGGCGGGGATGAAGATATAAATTTATAAATGGGGATAGGGATGAGGAAGGTGAAATTTGACCACTATCCGCAGCCACTCCTATTGCTTGCGCTTTCACACCTCTTCCTGACCGTTGCCTTTCTCCACAGTATCCCACTTGGAAAACGATTCAAAATTCAAATTTTTTGATTGTTATACTCTATCCTGCTCGGGACACCCTATGTCTTGCTTGGGATGTGCTCATTGGCAACTTTTTTTGAAATGGCCAATAATCGTTTCAAATCCTTTCAAACCTATTTAAATCAATCATAACTATTCACAATTCACCCTAAACGGTCACTTTCATCCCTCCACTTTATAAATACCCCTTTCTCCCTTCTTTTTCATTCACTTTACATCCAAAACTCTCTCTCTAAACTATATCTTTCTAAAATCTCCAAGGTTTCTTCCATCTTTTCCTTTCTTTTTCCTCCATCATGGCCCCTAAGTTTGTAGCCTCCAAATCTCATGCCTCCAAGGGGAAAGGCATTGCTCAATCTTTATCCTTTTCTTTCTATGAAGAGATTTTTGCTGCTTTCTCTAAAGATGAGAAGATTCTCTACAATCGTCTCATTCAATGGAAGTTCGTCCCCTCTAAAATTCTAGATCTTGATGACATGGCTGAACTACACCCAAGGGATGATTTTTAGTGGTCCTTAAGGAGATGGGATGACTATCCTTTGTCATTCCAAATGAAGATGGATATGAATAACGCACTTTAGAGTTTTTATGCACTCTAAAGATCATTAATGATCTAAAGCATGAGTTGGGCTACAATGGCATACAGTTCCAGATGTTTGGAGAGCAGCAAGAAATGACAAAGAATCAATTTACTGCTATTTTCAACTTTAAGACCATTGGTCTACTTAATGATGAAGAGATGCATCTCTCTTACTTTGCCTTTTGGAAGGAAATCTCCTTAGAAACCCATCTTGATAAGTTTTCTAACTCAAAGCATATCAAGTCCCCCCTTTATTTCATTCTCAATTGCATTATCACCTTCACCATATATGTAAGAAATGAAAACAATGAAAAGGTAACTCTTGATGACATTTTCTATCTATATGTCATGATCTATAACAAACCCACAGAAACAACCCCTCTTCTTCTTGAATAATTTCAATTTGCCATCAATAACACCAGGAGGTCCATATCTCTTCACTCTTAAATAACCCTTATTGCCAAACACCTTGGCCTTTTGACCCCTAACCACATATCTCTCTTTACCTCTTCCTTCTCTAAGTTTGACAATCTTCTCAATTGCCAAGCCTTCTTTAGGCCAAACAAAGGTGTTGATGAGTTTGTCTATACATATGGAGAACATGGTACCCAAGCTTCTGCCCAACAAATGTCTAAGAAAAGGGTAAGGATTTCTCTTAGTTAAAGACGCCACAACATGTAAAAAGAGCCAACCTAAGAAGCACCAAGTCAACCTCATCATTCCTTTACACCTTCCTTGCAAGATCTTTACTCCTTGCAAATGAGGACTTTTGATATGATGAAGCATCTTCATTTGGACATTCAGGGCATTCAAGTTTGCCCTACCTCCTTTGAAGATGAAGTACCTAGTGAGGGGGAGCATGATGAGATGATGGGAGGAGATGGTCAAGCTTAAATTTTCTTTGCTTCCCTTTTCTTTTTAGTTTAGTTTGTGGCTATAATCACACATTTCATTTCTCTTATGTACCACATTTCTCTTCAACTCAATAAAAGTTGCTTAATTTTCAATTCATATCTTATATTGTATTGTTTCTTTGGTGATTAATATATCTTCTACTCTTTTTTATCTTGCCAAAGGGGGAGAAAAATGACGAAAAAATAAGCAAAAATTAAATTAATTTCAGATTGGTAACTTGATTAAAAATTGTTAACTTTTATCATCCATGTTGGACTTAGTTGTTCTATATGTAAACTAGCTTAAACTTTCATGAAACTTTGTATGCATATTTTTCAATACTTGAATTTGATTTCTACACTATCAATTTGATATTTTTGCTTAGTTTGATTATCAAAATAAAAAAGACAGAGATTATTGATCTTAGGGTGATTAATCTCTATTTTGATCTTAAAAATCAAATCAAATGTTACTAATATCTTTTTTTAGTGTTGTTTTGATAGTATTTTAAGTTTCAAGTCAATTGGAATCCATTTGCTACATGAAAAACAAACTTAAAGGTAGAAGACGTACTAATCTCGCCCGGGACAATGGTCCCTTTAGGGATCTCTAGCTTCATGCTTGGAATGAATGAACCTTGAGATCAAGATAAGAATCCCGCTTAGGACACTGGAGAATCTCAACAGGGAGACACTCGTTTCTCAGAAGTCAAAGCTATAGGTCAACATTCTTAGATGAACATCCTGACTGGGACAAGTATCTCCCGATCGGAAAATTTGACTAAGGACTAGCCAATAGATCTATCACCCAGTCTCTTGATACCACATGGACTGTCTCGATTGAGACACCCTACATCCCGCCCAGGATACTGCCTTTTCAGACAGTATTAAATGCAATTGTTATAAGATATTAAAGAGAGTTATGACACTCATTTGTGATAGCTAACTGGTGAGTAATCAATTTAAATACCCTACCAAAAGGCCATTTATGATATCCAATTATTTTTTAAGTGCTAAAACTCTTGTAATTTATTTTCTCAAATCTTTCATTCATTAATTATTTGTAAGGGTTCAAGTGTAAGCCTTAAACACTTGGGTTATCTTGTAATTGGGTTGTGTGTGAGCCAAATTACAAGGAATTAGTTGGTGTGAGCCATCAAAATACAAGAAAACTTTGGGTTGTGTGTTAGTCTTAGGAAAACACTTAGTTGAGAGTGAGCTTGTTAAAACACCATTTGTAATCTAAGGTATTAGATTAGCAAATCTCCAATTGCGATTGGGAAGATGAGTAGGGTTAGTTAATACCTAAATCTCTATAAATTTTATGTCTCCTTCAACCCTTATCTTCTCTTTACTTTGTTTGTGCAAAAATTTTGATTTTCTACCAATTCATCCCCCCCTTCTTGGTGATTGTTTGGGCATCAAAACCCAACTCAAAACCCTTCAATCAAGACCTTTTAACATCTAAATAGGTCTAAAAACATGGTCTTTAGCTTAATCAAGCTTCAAAGGACGTTTTCCCTCAAGAAACATATAATCCCTTCTCTTACAAACCCATTTTCCAAATGGGTATATACCCATTTCGGGTATCAAGTATCAAACCATCTTAAACTTGTTAAAAAAGAAGAGAAAATATGAAATTTTACCCATGGAAGAAAGAAAATGAGGCTGATTTTGTTAGAGAACCCAAGCTCCTTCAAGCTCCCACTTTCTCTCACGAGCTCCTTTTTCCTTAATGAAATCACCCAAATCCTTGCCTAATCTTGCTCTTTATGATGGAAATAAGGTTTTAGAGCTTAGAAACTCATTAGGATGGGTGGATATGGTGTTTCCAGAGGTTTGAGATTGTGGGTAGGGTTTCTAGGTTTTATTTTGGTGAGATTTATGAGGAGGAAGACAAGTTTATATACCATGTCCAATGGAGTCACCGGCGTAACACATTATGTCACGGCTGTGACACTCAACAGTGATGCAAAACGTATCACTTTAATGCTCACATCCTAGCACAAAATGTTCACGGTTATGATCATTTCACAGCCCTTTATTTTAAACTCTTTTCACATATATAATTGTCCCATAGCCCTTGGCCACTTATGTGATACTCGATTAAACTTAAATAATGTAGATTTCACTTATCTTTCACTTGTTAGCACATTATATTATATGTATCTATTAATACCATCTTGTTTCAAGTTAATTTCTAGATTCTAAATCGTAGGCGTTACATCTCATTCTTAACTAGTTATTTGATTCCTTTTAATCCCGTGCCATAATTATAAACAAACTAAAAATGTCATTGTGATTTAGCTTCACAAATGAAATGACCTTTTTTTTAACTTTTCAGCTGAGTTGACAAACCATAGGACTGGCTTAGTCTCAGCTAGTTTACTGGTTCCTTCTTATATCATAGCATAATTGTACGTACATTGCAAATGTTACTATGATTCAGCTTCACCAATAAAATGACCTTTTGACCTTCTAACTGAGTTCACAATCCTTATAAGCCATCTCAGTCTCACGAAGTTGACTAATTCGTTCTAATATCATGACATAATTGTAAAGAAATTAAAAATGTCACTATAATTCAGCTTCACCAACGAAATGGCCTTTTTTATTTTTTTGGCTAAATCGACATACCATATGACCTGGCTCAGAGCTGGTTGATTAGTTCCTTATAGTCCCATGGCATAATTGTAAATAAATTGAAAATGTCACTTTGATTCAGTTTCACTTGACTTTTTTGACATTTTGGCTGAGTTGGTAAATCATTAGACTCAGCTCTCAGCTGGTTGACTGATTCCTTGGCATGATTGTATATAAATTTAAAATGTCACTGTAATTCAATTTCACCATGAGATGACCTTTTTGACCTTTTGCTGAGTTGGTAATTGTAGGACCCAGTTGTATGTTGGAAAAACAACGAGGTGAAAAGTAAAATGTTGGAAGTTCCTAATTCACTATAGAAGCACAAAATAACTGCCACTGTATCAAAACTAATGGCAAAGTTACTGGTATAAAATGGTAAAGACAAAGTTAGAAATTAGCTAAGTATATCGAAAAGAATGAGTCACATCTTAAATACACTCAGTATAATAAAGCCCTTTAAATTCAAAAACAGTATAATTAAGCTGTTAAACTTTATTTTCATTTATCTCCTGTTAACAAGTTCTGTTAAGTTAAGTTAACTTAATTTTCTTTTAATCAATAAAAAGTTGGCACATGTCATTTAAAATGGTATAGTTTAACTCATTAAAATAAAGCAAAATGATTAGATGAGCCCTTGAGCTATACGAAAAGTACAAATTAGATTCTGAACTTTTGATTGGGTATAATTAAATCCTTTTATATTTTAATTTGATACAAATAAATTCTTAAACTACCATAATTTCTATCCCATTGGACAAAACTTGTTAACTCAGTTACCAATCATATATTGACACGTGACATTTTTTTAACTCAACTTAAAATTTGTTTCATTTATTTATTAAATAATAAATTTAATTAATAATTAGCCTTTTATAATAAAAAAATAATTGCTTTTTCTTAATAATAAAATTATTTTTTATAATAAATTAATTAATTTTTATATAATTTTATTCCTTTTTGTCCTTTTTTATATAATTTTTATTAAGAAAAATTATAATATCTTTACGAAAATGATGAAATTTCAATATACATTACCAATTTTCCATTCTTATTGGTAAAATTTTGTTATCTTTTAAATAATTTTTTTTAATAAAAGTTGAGGCTAAGAATCAGGAATGCAATCAGTCATCCCAACTAAATTGACACAGTTTTAACATTGTTCAAAGAAAGGCAGCTAATAAACAAATCTAAAAAAGTCTCTACCACTAAGATTAACATAAAGTTGATCTAAACATGATTGTGGACTAGAATGCCACCAGCAATTGCTTCACATTCATAATAAATAATATTCAAGTTGTTGATTATATTATGAATGTTGTAGTTAAATATATTATGAAATATACGGTCTTTTGATTATTTACAGAAAATTTATTATCAAGTTGTTGTTAATAATGAGATAAATATCTTTTGCTAAAAAATAATGTTAAAAATATTCATAACTGGTATAAGACAATGAATTGAGCATTCATTGAACCTTTAGCTTATCACATGATTTATTTTAAAGAGAAATCTCATTCTCTATGATATAATGATATCTAAATAAACCGGTAGGTTTTTAAAGAGTTAAGGGTACCGAACAGTGACGCCTGATAATAACTGCACAGATAGTGTTAGATGTCAACAGTTATTATATTGATCATAATATATGAGTCTTATATGACTCGAAGTCTTTTGACTTGAGGTGTCAAAATTGTTCTTTCATGGGTAGCTATGGAGGTGCTATTGTCTTGTACTGAGCTATCCATGCTTGGTAATCCGGCTCGTACTCACCATAGTTAGTCATGTAGTGAGACATGAGATTACTAATAGTAGGACTCGTTACCATGTAGCACCAGGGCAAGATCCTAATGGAGTTGATATTTTGATTCTGATAAAATAAATTTCTAGTCATGAGAAATATGACTTATTCAATGTAAGATTGAATTATTAATGAGATTAATAATGATAAGTCTTATTTTAATTAAAATACAAATTATCACTTATTAGTATATTGACCAATAGGGTTTGACATGCTGTGACCCTAATCAATATCAAGATTATAATGAGATGACTTAATATTGTAATTTAGAGGTTAAAATAATATTTGTGATTTTATTGGTAATTAAAAAGAGAATTCCAGAATGATATTTAATATATCCAGGTATACGAGGAATTCGGAAATTGTGTCCGATATAATATTAAGAAGTTAATATTATATTTCTATTCTGATAAAATTATTGACCTTATAAGTCACACCCAAATTAAATTATTTGTCTAATGCATATATACATGTGGAGAGTAATTTAATTGAGAATTAGATTAGAAATGATCACTTATACTTTTTGAGTTAAAATTAATATTGATTAATTTTAACTATTTCTCCTATTTATAATTTTAAATAAAGTATTAATTAAAATTATTATAATTTAATTAAATTATTAATTAAATTAACCACAATGGTATATTAAAGTAATTACCATAGTTTATAGAAGAGAAGATTGATTTTATGATTAACGGTGATAGTTAGAAAATGAGTTATACAATTGTTGCACAATCATTGCATCACAAATCAAATTTAAAATAAAAGTCAAAAAAAATTTTTCTTTGGTGTGGCAGCCTTATTGAATAAGGTTGAAAATTTTGTTTTTCATCTGTTGGCCTTTGGCCATTTCCTAGCTCTTAATCTTCTCTTCTTTTCTATTAATCTTCTTCTGGTTTTCTTCTTCCGCATCGTTGAATTTTCTCTCGAGCAAAAATTAGTTTTTTTCCAAAAATTTTTTTTTTCTTATATGGTATGAGCATTGAAAAAAAATATTAAAAAAAAGCTCATAAAGTGTTAGTAACTTATAAATTTACAAGAAGAAGATATTTGCGATTATATATCTAGGACTAACAAATGAGTTTCGTCAACGCAACTAAAGCTTTTGGTCTTTTTGTTTGGTTTGCGCACTTGGTAAACTCGGTAATAAAAAATTTATCTTAATCCTTTTATTTTCCATTTTGTTTTTAAAAATTATGATATGATCTTGGTAAAATGGATATTATCCATAAATATTACAAAATATATTTTGCTAAAAGTTATGAATAAATGCTCAAATTTAACATGAAAAGTGTATTTTAATATCATGCAATATTTGATTACATGTTTCGGTAAAATTAAAAAATTTTAAAATTTATAATTTTGACCAAAATCTAGAACTTTCTTCAATTCAAATATATATTCCGCTTCTGCGAGTTATGCCATGCTTTGCCAGAGTATTAGCGGCAGCGTTTCCTTCACGGTAGATATATGATATGACCACTTGCATTTGAGTCATGTGCTGAAGACACATGGACCACAATGCCCTGTATTCCTAAGGAACTTTCCCCTTTCTTGCACGAAGAACATTAACCACTTTGAGAGATTCACTTTCAATCCACAACTTGCGCCAACCCCTTTCCCATGCAACTTCAATTGCATGAAAGTGCTGCATATAATTCAGCTTTATAAGCATATCCTCGGCCTAAATTCATTGCAAAGGCACCCACCACAAAACCACGAGTATTTCGGAAAATTCCTCCTACGCCTAACTTTCCAGGGCCTCCATTACACGAACCATTAGTGTTTACTTTAATCCAATTCCTAGGAGGTGGCTGCCAAACAATACTAAGGATCTTAGGGGCCTTTGCCAATATACCTGGAACATTCAGAAGCTTAAGAATGCGCCAATCAACCATGGAATTATACATAGTGCCGTAATTCAAAATAGCACTCTCCTTAATTTCTGCACCACAGAAGCCGAAGAGAGTGAAACATATTCATTAGTTTGTTTGACTATGAGAGTACCAAATACTCCAAATGGAAATATTAATTGCTGCAATCCAGAAAGCTTGAATTTAAGGGTTGAAAGAAGCTTTGGCTGCCTTAAATATAAGGTTGACAACAGTCCCCGAAGTGTTTACTCTTTTTTGAAAGAAATTTGAAATTGTTTGCCAAATTGCCTGCGCAAAAGGACAAGTAACAAAAAAATGAGTCATAGTTTCTCCATTGTTCTTGCACAAAGCACACTGAGATACTACATTAATGGCTCTCTTTGCCAAATTCTCATGAGTAGGTAAGCATCCCCATCCAGCTCTTCAACTCAAGAAAGAAATCGAAGGAGGTAAGAATTCTTTCCAG
This sequence comes from Balakata baccata, assembly GCA_949630135.1. NCBI lineage: Eukaryota > Viridiplantae > Streptophyta > Magnoliopsida > Malpighiales > Euphorbiaceae > Balakata > Balakata baccata. The sequence continues at coordinate 29,491 of CATIWF010116408.1, forward strand.
TAGAAGCGATATAAATTGTCGACATTACGTAATTCCATTGCTCTATAGTGAAGCAACATAGCTTTAATAGAATAATTGCCATCTTCGAAAACTGTCCAAACACAAGCATCATCGTCCTCGTCTAGTAACTGAGTCCTATGAATATCCTCCTTAAGCTCAGGTGTGAAATAATCCGGCAGGACCCATTCGCCATTATGCAAGAAATCTGCAATAGGAGCAGTTAGATGTGATTGATGAGCAACTGAAATATTCAATCGATTAGCTATTGTCAGCTCTAATCAATTCCCTGTCCAAAATTTAAGCTATGATTTTTTTTTCTAATAAACCAACGGGTGGTTTTCAAGAAATCCCCAAATGAGCTTTTAATAGAGGACCAAATAGATGAATTAATCGGTTGCAACTTAGGCAATTCTGCTGCATTCAAAAATCTATGCTTAAAAAGCTGAATAGTGATGTCCCTCTAAGAAAATAAATTCCAGGATAGTTTAGACAAGGCATTATTAAGGTCCTCAAGCCTCTTCAAACCCAATCCTCCCAACTTCTTTGGGGTGCAACAAATCTTCCAAGCGACTGTTACTGTTTTTCTAACATCAATGGATCTCTCCATTTTCCGAATTAAATTTCGAGGCTATTTATAAACCGTAAATGAATGAATATAGGAACTCATGATAACCGAATTGATCAAAGTAAGCCTTCCTGCCATCGATAAAGAAGTCCCTTTCCAAAGAGAACTTAGAATTTTATCTGCAATAAGTCGCAACCATTTCTGCTTGGGAGCACTAGAGAAAAGAGGCACTCCAAGATAATTAAAAGGCAAAATACTTGATTTAATACCCAAAGTATCTTGCAAAGCTTAGCTCTAGCACTCGCAATTGTTTTCCCAAAATAAATGCAAGATTTTGTCCAACTCACATGTTGGCCGGACATGCTAGCATAATTATCAAAGACTTCATAAAGCATATTGAGATTTTTCATAGATACTTTCGCAAAAATTAAAATATCATTAGCAAAGAAAAAATGTATAGGAAACGAAGTACCTCTCAAGAATGTCATAGGTTCTAGCCTGCCAGTGTCAGATAGAATATTAAGCTAGCTGCTCTAAAAATCTCCCTGCAGGCAGAATAGAATTGGCGATAGGGGATCACCTTGCCTTACTCCCCTTGAGCAAGAAAAGTATCCTTTAGCCGCTCTATTTAACAAAATAGAAAGTCTAGCTGATGAAAATATCTCCAGAAGCCATTCTCGAAATTTTAAAGAAAAACCAAAAGCCTCCATAACATCCAAAATAAAATTCCAATCAAGCATGTCGAAGGCTTTACGAATGTCAATTTTAAGAGCCATGTTGCCGCCATAACACCTCTTGTCTAGAATATTGACCCCTTCCGAAGCCAAAGCAATTCTGGCAGCAATATAATAAAGTTTGTCTGCAAGAACCTTCGTGACCACTTTAAAACTGAAATTACTCATCGATATTGGCCTAAACCAATCCATTGCAATAGCTTCTGTTGCCTTAGGAATCAGTGTCATCAGACTTAAATTGAAACTTGTTGGTAGCTGCCCTTTCCTGAAAAAAGCTTGAACTGAAGCAGACATCGGCTCCAACAATATCCCAGAATGCCTAGACGAAACTACCCGTAAAGCCATCCGGCCCTGGAGCGCCGCTGGGGTCCATCGCAAAAACCACAACTTTAATCTCATCATTGGATGGTGTACGCATAAGTTCAACATTATCCACATCTATGACCATGCTAGGAACAATTCCTGAAATTAAATTAAAATTGGAACGCACTAAGCGATCTGCAGTGAAGAGATTAGAATAAAATTCAATAATATGCTGCTGAATCAAAGCTTGGTCATCTGATATTAAGAAACCAATTTTCAAAGTATTTATTCCCTGCAAAGGTTTCCGACGAGAGTGAAGCTCCTGGAAAAACGCAGTGTTACGATCTCCCGCCATCAACCAATTCACTCTGCTTTTCACTTTATAGTAAATTTCTTGTTGAATTAGGTGATTATTCAACTGCTCATGCGCCTCAAGTTCCTTAACATGA
>CATIWF010116428.1:0-10623 GCA_949630135.1 Balakata baccata
CTGGTTAAGGAGTAATAGCCAACAAATTCATGATAAACAAGCCCAACAAAAGGTCCATGTCCAAACCTGTGTTGGGCCTCACCATCTCAAATGTGGGCTATTGGTGGGTTATTAAGTCACGTGTGGTAAAAAAGAAGCTTCTATTGCCAGATGTACCTCGTTTGGTCCTTTACTAGATTCCTAATCAAACAACACTCTGACACATTTTCGATTCCCGAGAAAAAAAAATCAAATCCTAACAGCCTGGAAAATATGGAATCCAAAAAATTGGCTGCTTTGATTTCTACTCTCATATCTGATCTTATTCACCTCCTTCTCCTCCTCTTCCCTTCCCCCAATTCTTATGAGTCCAATTTCATTAGCTTTGATTCCAACTCTTATCCAAATATTTTCCCTCTCATCTGTCATATTCTCTCCTTTCAAGAAATTGCGGCTTCCCTCTCTATCTTTACTCTTTCCAGGAAAAGGAAGAGAACCCATTTCCCACTACTGGATTCTGAGGCGACCCTCGAAGACAGAGAACATGAACCCGGACCTCGACTCGGTGAGTTGGATAGAGCTATTGTTTTTCAGAATCCTGACTCGTTCAAAATCTCCTTCAAGATGCGATCTTCAACCTTTGAATGGCTCGCCGGCTTGCTTGAACCGTTGCTAGACTGCCGTGATCCGATTGGGTCGCCTATAAATCTATCTGCTGAACTCCGGCTTGGTATTGGTCTATTTAGATTAGCCACTGGATCGAATTATTCTCAGATTGCGGACAGATTTAGGGTTAACGAGTCTGTGGCTCGGTTTTGTGCGAAGCAATTGTGCCGTGTCTTATGCACCAATTTTCGCTTCTGGGTCGCATTCCCATCACCCACTGAACTCCAATCCCTGTCAGAAGATTTTGAAAAGCTTACTGGGTTGCCCAATTGTTGTGGTGTGATAGATTGTGCAAGATTCAAGCTTGATGGCTGCGAGGCACAAAACGATACAATTGCTGTTCAAATTGTGGTGGATTCATCTTCAAGAATTTTGAGTATTGCCGCGGGATTTCGAGGCGGAAAGGGTGATTCAAGAATACTCAAGTCAACAACTTTGTGCAAGGATATTGAAGGAGGAAGACTACTAAATTCAAGTCAGGTTATTGTCAGTGGGATCGCCTTGAATCAGTATCTTTTTGGAGGCAGAAGGTATCCTTTACTTCCTTGGCTAATGGTACCATTTGTTGATGCTGTGCCAGAATCATGTGAAGAGAAATTCAATCAGACAAATGGGTTAATGAGAGTTTCTGCGCTTAGAACCATTGCTAGCTTGAAGAATTGGGGTGTTTTGTGCAATCCAATCCAAGAGGAGTTCAAGACTGCTGTTGCTTTTATCAGTGCGTGCTCGATTCTTCATAATGCCTTGCTGATGAGGGATGATGAGTCTGCATTGCTTGATATGGGTGATTATTCATTATGTATGCAGGGTGATCACGACAATAGGGATGTTGAAATGGAGGGAAATCTATTTGAAAGGAATGCATCTGAGATAAGATATGCTTTGGCTAGAAGAGTGACAGAGTTCCACAGATCCTGAGCATCTTTTCTGCTTCATTGCATTTGCGATTCGAATTGGAATTTGGAAGTAGGTTCATATCCTCATTTTTGAGATAGGTAATTGAAATTTTGTTCATAAACATAATAATAGAATTCATTGGAATTTTTAGGGTGAAGTATCAATTTGTCATTGAACTTGTTCTGCGATGATCAATTTGTCCGAAAATCGATGAGCTTTCTGAGACAAATTGACTCTTCATCCTATTGTTTTCTTTGTTAACACTTCGTGTCAGATGTATAGAAATTCATTAGCTCGTAGAATTGTCAAAGTGCAAGTTGAAGGAATTATTTTCACACTTGAGGATTTTAGGCCTCAATTTCTGTGTAGTATTATTTGTTTCTTTCTGCTTCTCCTAGTACTGTATGAGCTAATTGCATTGGCTTCACTCATGGATTATTAATTTGCACTATGGGGTTGATAAGCAAACAATTCATCAAATTTATTTAGTTCTTTTCCTGCTTTTACTTGTTGAAATTGGGTGCAGTTTGTTGGTTTCTTAATGACATTGTTGCCTTTAGTGATTACCGATTAGGTAGGCATATGTATCCAAATTAAAGATTTCTTGGGTGATTTTATATCATGAGAAAGGGGCATGATGTCCTATTTAAATGGAATGAAAAAGGATACGTTCTGATTATGAATATATCGGTCACTTTGAATTTCCAATTTTTGATAAACAGGTCATGTTTTGTTCTGGATAATCTGAAGCACTTATTTATTGTATCTCTTTTAGCAACCTCACCTTTAGAAGGAACTCCAGAGGCAAAACAACCGGAAAAAAATGAAGTTTGCAATAGCATTGACCTCTTTACGTTGCTCATTAGCATAGAATTTCATCTGCCTTCCTTTGCTAGCATCTGGTACATCCTCAGTATTTAGCCTTGATGCACCTCAAGGAGAACTGCACCTGCATAACTGTTCCTGACCTGCCAAAAAAGTTGGTGCAAGGTCTCACACGGCGGAGAAGTTTAAACATCACCAAGGATAATCATTTTCTCCTGAGCACTTAAAGCAGCAACTCTATAACATTAAAACTCACATGCACGTCCGATTTAAGTCATGGAAACAATTCAAGCTGCTTGTACAAGTATACATCTGATAGCATGTATACAGCTAAGTTATTTTACTTGTTCGATTTGTAGAGTAGTAGTTTCGCCTAGTATGAACACTGATATCAGCTGTGTAGTTAGTCGAACGTCTTCATGTGTTTAGATATATTAGTCTTAGCTTTGTATATAAGACACTGAACAGTTATCTTGTTGATTAGGTAGGAGAAAATATCTCTTCATTCTTGAGTTTTCTCTGTACTGCTCTCTGAGAATTTCATTAACTGTTCATTTGTCCTAACTTGTTAAGGGCAAAGGCATTGATTTTCTCTTCTTTCTTTTTTTTTATTATGTTTGTTTATTTTATCTTGCTTTTTTGCCATTATAGCACTCCAAGTGATCCTGAATGTGCTTGCACTTGCAAAATGAATGGTAAACATTCTTACACAGTATCTACATATTTAAAAATTGTTAGAATGAAAAGCTCTTCACTTGCCACTATGAACTCGCCGTCCTGCAATGCAGTCGTGTCTCTTGCATTTTCAGTGAAGCTCAACAGCATATTTCGTGCTTGTAAATGGATCTGACTTCGCATCATGGGCTCGGCACTAGGACAAAAATTGGATAAATAGATAAGCAGAGAAAGCCTCTCTCTGTCTGGATTTTAACGAAGGTAGGTAGGTAGCCCCAAGCTTTGACTCAAAGCATATAGCCCTCCTCTTATTTTCACCAAACATTTGACTTCAATTTTTTTTTTTTTTTTGGAAAAAAAATTATAATTCAATATTCATTTATCATTTTTTGAAAAATACTTTTCATTATATACTTAATAATCTTAAAGCTATTTTTTTATGAAACGATTGACATGGAAGATACTATGAAGCATAAACATCAATTTGCAATATTGGATAGAAATATATGGCCAGAATCACTTTTCTTAGACAACATAAAGGAAATATTTGTACCTAATCAATTCTTATAATGTTCATTTTCCATGATCATTATTTCCACTTTGTATCTAAATAAAAGATTAAAAAACAAAAAAAATTGCAATTTTTACATTAAAATTAATTGTTTTAAGGTGAGAATGTGTCGTACTTACTATAATATTGATAATTGATTAAATTACTTCAAGAAACATGTGGTTCTTGAGCTGTTAGAGAGCATGAAAATGAAAATGAAAGTTTCCCACCTAATTAATATCTCCACATATTCATTTAAATGGAAAGAAAATGATTATAATTAATGATTATAAGATGGGTCAATCATCACAGTTTGATTTTTTTTTCCTCTAAGGATGTGGCAAGTCACCAACTCTTCCACCCACTTCTCTCTTCAACAAAGGCAATTTATTCATGTAAAAACAGAGTATATTGGTCAGAATTATTGGGGGATAGAGGTGGCAATTTGAGACATGATATGATTAAACGATACAAAATGATATATATTTATACAAATATGAGTTTGAGCTTAACGGATATAAATCATAATCGTGTCAATATGATTAAAATACGAAAAAAACCGTATCATAGACGGATTTTATTTATTTAATATGTTAAGACATGATTAAACACGATTATAATATTTTAAATATTTATAATATATTTATATATAATAAATTATGTTAAAAGTAATTGCATTAGTATATTTTATATATAAATAAATATAAATATTATTTGTATAATTATATTAATATTTATGTATAACTGTGTTTTATGCCGTGTATATATATATATACGTTTAGTTGATCGTGTTAAATAATTTCCTATAGTATAATAGATACACGAAATACGAAACAATTAAATACAATATAAAATAAAATACAATTAAACACGATATAATTAGACACGATACAATACAATACGAAATAAGATAATATACGAATTGACAGTTCTAATGGGACAAATCCATGTTATGAAGGGCCCACACACCAACATTATGCCTAGACTTCACCAACCCCCGAGCGGTTGGCAGCCGGTCCAGCCACTACCGTTTCTGTTCAAACCGGATTCTCATTTCAAATTTAAACCCCTTACTATCTTTCCCATTTCCAAGTAAGGTCTTTGTTGAGCATAGAATCATTTCCTAAGTAATTTCTAGCTCGAGAGAGGAACAAAATCGCATCAATGGCTGAAACCAACTCCAACAATGAACAGCAGAATCAGGCAAGCAGACACCAAGAAGTTGGCCACAAAAGCCTTTTGCAGAGCGATGCTCTTTACCAGGTACTATTTTTTTTTTTCTTTTTCTTGATTATATATTTGTTCATCAATTCGTCGTCGTCATCATCTTCTTCTTCTCCTTGTTTTATAACTTTTTCTCTGTTTTTCATCTGGGTTTTCAGTACATTCTTGAAACCAGTGTATACCCGACAGAGCCTGCAGCCATGAAGGAGCTTAGGGAGCTTACTGCTAAGCATCCATGGTTTGTATCTATTTCTTGATCTAAAAGTCATCTATGAATCTGCGATTAAGTTTCTATAGGGAGAGAGAGAATTTCTTGAGCAGATGGTGTTGATGAATTCATTCATAAATCAATTAAATAGTATTAGTAGATTGCTGAGTAAAAGATTTTGATTTTAAAAATAACAAATTGATTGTAAAGATTAAGTTTTTTGACTTTTCAACATCTAAATAGTTTAGATATGGGATTTTGAATAAGAAAATATTTATTTACAAGTGTCTATTATATGTCAATATTATCATATTTATAATATAATCCAAGTTTATTGGTTATTGAAATATATTTTGTAGATTGAAGATTGAAATTAATGATGTATTTATGGAGAGAGAATTTTGAGGAGATCAGATATATGAATATATTTATGGGTCAATTTAAAAAGAGTTGTAGAAAAAAAAATTGATTTTGATTTTATAATATTGAACCGATTATAGAAATTATTTCTTTTATACAAATATATGGCTAAGAATTTTCCATGTATATTATTGTATGATATGTAATTAAAGTTTGTTGGTTATTGGATTATATTTTGTGGGGCTGAAGATTAATGATTGAATTTGAAATTATAATGATATATAGGAATATAATGACAACATCAGCTGATGAAGGACAGTTCTTGAATATGATTTTGAAACTGATAAATGCCAAGAAAACTATGGAGATTGGTGTTTACACTGGTTATTCTCTTTTGGCTACTGCTCTTGCTCTTCCTGATGATGGAAAGGTAAGGAAAAAGCCATGCATGTGTATGTAATTCAAATTGAATTTAATCACCCATTTGATCTAAATTGGTTATGAATGATTTTTTATTATATTGGTCCATGCAGACTTGTCTATTTAGGTATTTGTAAATTGATTAATATGTGATTTTGGTGTAGATCTTGGCCATGGACATAAACAGAGAGAATTATGAGTTGGGTCTGCCTATTATTGAGAAAGCTGGTGTTGCTCACAAGATTGAGTTCAAAGAAGGCCCTGCATTGCCTGTTCTTGATGAAATGATTGCAGATGTAAGAATTCTTTCTTTAACGCTATCAAATTGTCTCTTCAATAAAAAATGTAATTAACTGTGTGTGGTGAACCACAGGAGAAGAACCATGGAACCTTTGACTTCATATTTGTGGACGCTGATAAGGACAATTATCTGAACTATCACAAGAGATTGATTGATTTAGTGAAAGTAGGAGGAGTGATTGGATACGACAACACCCTATGGAATGGATCTGTAGTCGCACCACCTGATGCACCTTTAAGGAAGTATGTTAGGTATTACAGAGATTTTGTGCTGGAGCTCAACAAAGCCCTTCCTGCGGACCCCAGGATTGAGATTTGTATGCTACCAGTTGGTGATGGAATTACTCTCTGCCGTCGGATCAAGTGACTTTGATCCATTAACCAACTTTTCTGATGTTGACCTATTACCACCATTGGATTGATAATGCATACAAGTGATATCTATCCATTTTTTTTTCCTTTTTCAATATTGTACTTATAATTATATGAATGTTGGATGATTTAAGAAAATACCATTTCAATGCATTAAAATTTTAAATTTTACTCAATCATGTCCTACACTTAATATTCAAATTAACCATAATAATAATAATAATAATAATAATAAAAGATCATATCCAACACGTTTAAAATTCATTAATAATAAATTCATATTATAATATTTTGTTATTATCTAAAATTGGGAAATTTGGAATTCCAACATTGGATAAAAGAAGAAAAAACACAAATTTGTCAAGTTTGGTGGCTCTACCCACCATTAGAGAAAAGGACCGGACAGCAATGTACAAGCACACATTCTTCTAAGAGAGAGAGAGAGAGAGAGGTGCAAATGGAGCAACGAAAATTTTTCTTGGGTGTGCAAAGCCACCGAAACTCTTACTACACATGATATTACCTCTCCTAAAGTCTAACCCAATCCAACCCGAACTAACCAGAATTTCGAGTCAAGACAGTCAAACCAGTTTTTGAGTCAAATTACAAGGAAATCATCCAACCCAAAACTGACCCAATTAAGTGAACTTTGTTCTTTGAAAAATCCCAGTGAAACAGTCCGAATTGAACTTATCGGTTCAATTCAATCCGGTTGGATCAGCTTGATTTTGCTTAAAACTAAAAAGAAACGGAACTTTAAAATCCTAAGCTTAAACAATAAGAAGCCTCTGAAAACGTTCATCCAGCATTATTGAGTTGACATTTTAACATTAACAACAGCAAGTAAAAATCTTCATCATGCAAATCCATCTAACACAACTAGCAACAACTAAGACCGGCCATTAAAAACCTGTCTACCAATAAAAACTCCATAACACATGATAGCTGCCTTTCTAATTTCTATAAAGAGGGTTGCATAGCAATGATAGTAAGCATAAATAAAGCTTATAATCAAGGTGGAGACGGAGCAAAAAAGTACAACTCTAACATCCTATCTTAAACAACAGAGTATTAGTGGATCAAGATAGCAACATTAGCATAAGTAAATGACGGGAGCATAGTCCAGCTCGCCAAACCTAAGCACTCAGCCAACTTGATAATAGAACTGAGTAACATCCAACATCTTACATCCCATTCCCACATACATACCCATAAGCTGGATCAATAAAGTAAAGAGAATCAGATGAAAATTATAAAATTTCAAAGAAATCAAAGTTCATATCCCAAAAAAAAAAAGAAAAACTTACTAATATGCCAAACAAAGAAGCTGTCAAACCATTTATGAAACTTGAAAATTTATAGGGAACTATTGTAACAAGCTAACAACATACCAAGATTGAAACATGAAAGCAGATATATGAGAATCAGGCATTTAACCAACTGCTATAATGATAAAATTATTCTGACAACAAAATAAAAAACTTCAACAGCCATAAGAGCTATGAAGAGAAACTCACTTCAAAGACCAAAAACAACACGAATCCATTAACATGGTAAAAGAATCCACTAACTCCTTGCATCCCAGTTCCCACATAACATCACCACATATCTATCAGCTGGATCAATGAAGTACAGAGACAATCAATTAAAAAACAAAATAATTTAAACAAATAAAAGTTCGAATCAAACAAACCCAGAAATTGGAAACTTTGTAGAACAATTACAACAAGTAATTTAACATACCAATTGCAATACACGAATGCAGATGTATGAGAATCATGCTAACCAACTAGCTATAACGATATTACCCTGACAACAGCCTTAAGGTCTAGGAAAAGATTCACAATAAAACATTAACATGATAAAAGAACCCTCGAACATCCTGCATTCTACATCCCATCCCCACATATCTATCCGCTGTATCAACAAAGTATAAAGAGCATCAGAATCAAATAGAAACCATAACATTTTAAGCAAATCAAAGTTCCAATTTAGCAAAACCCACAACTATTTACTCTTGAAACCGTAAAGAGAACTGTAACAAGTAAAACAACATACAAATACCAATCGCAATACATAAATGCAGGTATATGAGGATCATGCATTTAAACAACTAGCTATGGAGATTAAATTATCCCAAAAATAAAGTTCAAAACTTTAACAACGATAAGGTCTATGAAGAGAAACTAACTCCATAGACCAAACAATTAACATTTAAGTTCTCAAAAACCAAAATCAATAACTTCCAAACATTTGCAAAATTCATAGAAGCATAAATAAGTAACATTTAAACCCAACTCAACGGTAACTCTTCTGGAACCTGGCACGAGCACCACGACCACCAAACTTCTTGGGCTCGCAGCGCCTAGGATCAGCGACGAGCAGAGTCCTATCGTACCTAACCAAGATGTCTTTGATCTCCTTCTTGCTCTGCTCATCCACATACTTCTGGTAGTAGGCGACTAGAGCTTTAGCGATGCTCTGGCGGATGGCGTAGATCTGAGAGGTGTGCCCACCGCCCTTGACGCGGATGCGCATGTCGACGCCAGCAAAACGGTGACGTCCGAGAAGGAGAATGGGCTCGTATGCCTTGAAGCGGAGGATCTCCGGCTCCACAAGCTCAATTGGGCACCCATTGATCTTGATCAGACCTCTCCCGCGCTTGCAGTAAGTGACGGCTACGGCAGTCTTCTTGCGCCCAAAGCACTGGACGGACTCGATCGGTGCCGCTTGTGCTGCCATTGTTAGAGTTTGAGGGCAACTGATCCGAGACCCAGCTACGAAGAGCTAATGATGAATAAATGGAATAGAAATTTTGAGGGTTAGTATAGTATGGCTTAGGGAGTTTAGGGTTTTTTACTAAACGACGCGTTTTCATGTTGGGCTTAGATGGCTAAAATTAAGGGATTTTCATAAAAAATACCGCTTAAAAAAAGCGCTACAATTTTTTTCCAAAAAAAAAAAAATACAAAATTCAATATTTCCTCTAAGTTTATTCAAAATGTACTATAAAATTAATAAAATTTAAAAATTACATAAAATTTATCAAAAACTTATTTAAATTTATTCGATGTGTCTAATATTTACTTAATATTTAAGTAAAATTTATCAGAAAATTAATAAAAAGTTGAAATTATTTAAAATTTATTAAAGATTTATTTAAAATTTATCTAAAGTTTACCAAAATTTTTTTCAAAATTTACTAAAGGCTTATCCAAAATTGATTGAATGTTTATTTAAAATTTATTAAAAAATTAATAAAAGTTGAAGTTAGATTGTGCATACCAAAATATTTGATTCTTGTTTAATCCATCTGCATTGTTCTCTTTATGTTCTTATTTTCACTTGTAACTTAGCACTATTCTTGTATGGTGTGGCAATAATGATCAATCTTGATAAGGAAGTTGCTAGCATTGCACAATGGGAGGATGAGCAAATTGAAGACATCAAGGAGAAGGTAACCGTCGAGGGTAAACAATAAGATTTGAAGAAGGCACCTGCCCAGGTATTAATTTGAAAGATCGTTCTTATATAATCGACAAACTACATTAAAATTTTTGAAGAACTTGCCGAAATATTATTTGTGGTATAAAGTGCGTATACTGATTTCCACGTGGATTGCATTGGACGAGGCTGCCTTCTTATTGGATTTAGCTTCCATTGAAGGAACTTGGGCCAGAGTCAAACAGCGAATTGCTGAATGTTGGCCGGATTTGCTGATATTGCAAGGTTTATATTGTATGAAGATTGAGGTCAGAAATGGATTGTGCTCCATATATGGTTTTAAACTGTGCTCTCATCTACATTCTTTGGTTTCCATTTTTTCTATCAGGCTCTTGAAAAGGAGAGTATTATGGTAGGAACTTGAGCTGCATCATATGTCTGAGTTCACTTAAGCTGTAAAATACAAGAATCTAACACTTGATTTCATTTGTGTTCTTTCTTGGTAGAACAAATATTTGCTTGAGGTAACGACAACTGTTTATTGTGCCTTCGTGGAGAAAGAAATCAAATCATACAAAATCTATTATTAGATACCATTCATTACCACTTCTTTCGGAACATTGAATGACTCCGCCAATATGAGATCCCATTCTCCAGCAAAGTAGTTTATTTGGAGCTATAGAAACTTGAGAAATTATTAGGC
>CATIWF010116457.1:0-26908 GCA_949630135.1 Balakata baccata
TTTAACACATTCAAATTAAAATAATTCATCAAATTGTTCCAAAATAATATTAAAACAATAAAATTATATATTATTCATTATGATAAAAAATGATATTTTAATATTGTATGTAATTCATTAATATTTAAAAACACATAAAAAATAATTAATGATATCATTACATTTATTAAATTTCAATAGAATAAATTATATATATATATATATATATTCGGGTACAAAGTTATTCAAGAAACATAGCGTCTGGATTAGGAATAATAATAGATAAGGTACCTACGAAAATTGACATACCTGAACCTGAACATATAATCTATTACCCGAATCCGTTTCAAACCCGTTTAAAAATTTAACGTTAATACCCATATCCGTTACTCGTTTAATACTCGAACCAGTTTAATTACTCATTTATTATTGAAATTTTAAACTAAAATAAAATTCAATATAATTAAATAATTAAAATTTTTAAAATATAAAATCAATCTATTATAAATTACCACAAAATCAAATAAAATATGTAAAATAAAATATAAAATTTAATTTAATATATTCAAATTAAAATAATTCATCAAATTGTTCAAAAATAATATTAAAACAATAAAATTATATATTATTCATTATAATAAAAAAATTATATTTCAATTTCGAAATCTTATTACATTTGTAATTCATCAATATTTAGAAATACGTAAAAAATAATTAATAATATTATTACATTTATTAAATTTCAATAGAATAAATTATATATATAATCGGGTAGTAAGCCTATATCCATATCTTACCCAAATCCGTGATGAGTTTATAAATTATTTTCCAAACTCGTCTCAAAATCCTATTGAAATTACCAATTAGGGTTTAAACGGATACGAATATATATGTATTCTCATTAGAATTTAAACGGATATGAATATGTATAAATATCTACAAAACTTATACTCGTTACCATCTATAATCTGAGCAATCAGTTAATGCTAAAAAAAATTGAATATTATCGATTTAAAAATTTGCGATGCATTTGAATTCAGATTAAATTCCCTCTTTAATAATTCAGTTTTTGTTTTTCTTCTCATTTTATTTTTTGGATGAAAATTAAATTAAAGTATGTTAGAAAGTATATTAAAAACGTTCTAAAGATATACTGTTGAACACATTTGAGATGACTTTTATATTTGAGTACAATAGTCACGCGTTTTTTATGCTGTTAACGAAAATTAATGGTGGGTGCTTTTGTAATTATTTTTCTATTTTTTGTAAAATTCCCTATTATGATAAGTCATTACTTAAATATTGGATTTTCAAATAAAATAATAAAAATTTCGTGTGTGCGAAGAAGGTGGAGATGAAAAATTAGAAAGCATAAAAATCAGAGGGGAAAAATGAAAAAAGGAAAAACTCAATAAAAAAAATGCACATTTTGTAAAAAAAAAAAAAAGTGCACATTAACAAAATGGCGCCCACCCGGTGTACGTTAGCACCGCCATGGTGCTTCCTACAGTGTCTGTGTCACCTTCGGTCCATCTCTCTCTCCCTCCCTCCCTCTCGCAATTTCCATTAAGTTAGGGTTTCTTAGTTTTCTTCTTTTTCTAGCGCCAGCTCTCTCTATGCTTTTCACAGGCCAAATCTTTTGCTTCTGACGATTATTTTCGTGTTCTCTGCTCTATGGAACACAGGAGACAAACCAAGGATTCGCTCTCCTATTCAAATCTCTTCAATCTTGAGGTTTTTCCACAATTTTGTTTCAACTTTTTTTTTTTGGTTTCAATGAATTACTGTCTAGTTTGTTTTTGCATTAATTTGTCAAAATTTGGGGATTTATTCATTGTGTATGGTTGGTATAACTTTTTACTTTTTGTTTCTTTCATTTACGTATTTCTGAGAATGCGGATTTTATTGCGAGTTTTTTTATTTGTTTTGTTACTTTTTTTGCCTTTTAGTCTTTGATGAACTTCAAAGTTCCACAACCGGTTGATGATTTGGATTATTATGGGAATAGTAGTCAGGATGAGAGCAGAGGTAGCCAAGGTACTTCTTGTATTTTGATTTTTTCTTTTCATTTTTCTACTTGAAACGCATGGACCAATTGGGATATACTATAGTACTCCTGTATGATATATATTTGTTCAAATCATGCTCTCTCTGTGTATATATATTTTTTGGTAAGTGTGCATTGTAGATTTTCAGAGCTAAATGACACTGTAACGCCTATGTATGTATAAATTGATTTGCACCTTGGTTGGTTGTATGTAGGGGGTGCAATAGAAAATTATGGCAATGGGAGTATTTTAGAGAGGGATTTGAGTTTAGCTAAGAGAAAGAAGCAGTCTAAGAACAGTGACGGAGAGGAGGGAGACGGACACTACAGGACTCACATCACTGAGGAGAGATATCGATCAATGTTGGGAGAGCACATTCAGAAGTACAAGAGGAGGTTTAAGGATTCCTCCACAAGTTCTGCACCTGCTCTGCCAAGAATGGGGATTCCTGTTCCAAAAAGCAGTTTGGGTAGTTCAAAGACCAGGAAGTTGGGTAATGACCAGGGAGGGAGGTTATATGACATGGAAACCGCATCTGAATGGCTCAATGATGTTACTCCCCAAAAGCGTGGAGAATATGTCAATCCAGATTATACACCCAAGTATGTTTTTGCAATATTCGTTAGAATGAATTAAATATTTTTGACATGAGTTTGGTTTTGTGTCTGGATAATAAATTTCATTTGAATGGTTATTTTCTTCCATATTTTGCAGAACATCTTATGAACCTGCTTATTTGGATATTGGGGAGGGTAACACTTATAAGATACCTCCCTCTTATGATAAGTTGGCAGCATCATTGAACTTGCCAAGCTTCTCAGATATCAGGGTAGAGGAATTTTACTTGAAGGGCACCCTGGATTTAGGATCATTGGCAGAAATGATGGCCAATGATAGAAGGTTTGGATCTAGAACCCTAGTTGGGATGGGAGAGCCTCGGCCCCAGTATGAATCACTTCAGGCAAGATTGAAGGCATTGGCAGCTTCTAACTCAGCCCAGAAGTTTAGTCTCAAGATATCTGATGCTGCTTTGAGTTCCTCCATTCCAGAGGGGGCAGCTGGAAATATACAACGGTCAATTTTGTCAGAGGGTGGTGTATTGCAGGTTTATTATGTGAAGGTTTTGGAGAAAGGAGACACATATGAGGTCAGTATCCCCTTTGAACTACGCTATTTACTTCATTTTTTTTTTTTTTTTGGAGTTCCCTAAAATGCAGTCAGATCTGGTAATGAAATTTCCTTTACTCTGCTTTTCTTTTCCTGTGATGTAGATCATCGAGCGAAGTCTTCCCAAGAAACCAAAGGTAAAGAAAGATCCTATTCTCATTGAAAGGGAGGAGATGGAGAAGATTGGTAAGGTTTGGGTAAACATTGTTAGAAGAGACATTCCTAAGCATCATAGAGTTTTCACTACTTTCCATAGGAAGCAATTGATTGATGCAAAGAGGTTCTCAGAGAACTGTCAAAGAGAGGTATGTTATAAGGTTTGGGCTTTATAGTTATGCCTATAGAATAAAGCATCTACTGATATGTGATTCTTTTCGCAATGTTGGTACTATATCCTAAATATTTTAGTGCTGGTTGATGTTCTTTGTTTCAGGTAAAATTGAAGATTAGTAGATCACATAAACTGTTGAGGGCTGCTCCAATTCGCACTAGGAAGTTGTCTAGGGATATGCTGCTGTTTTGGAAGCGATTGGATAAAGAGATGGTAACATTCTGTTATTTTGCTCAAATTTAAAGAGTTCTACAATTAACTTGGAGCAATTTAGCAATAAAAAATATTGAAAAGAATAATATTTCCTTGTATAGGGTAAATATATAATAACATGCTTAGCATGGAAGACAGATCTGAACTAGGATTAACTTTTGATGAATCTATTGCTCCAAGTAAAGATGCATATAATCTCTCTTTTGTTTCATATGATATGCAAACCATATGGTAATGTGTTAGCAAAAGCTTCTGGTTCTATGTCAGATCATATGTTTTGGAGCTGTAATCCTCCCCAGTTCTTGTTAGCGGCTCTTGCTGCGGCCTTTTCCAGTTAATGATATCTGATTATTGCTTTTCAAAATAATTATTGAAAAAATGCTTGCAAGCTGTGTGATCAATATTTATCTGGATTATGAACCATGAAACCCACGGCGTAATAAATAGCTTATGTTGTTTGGAGTCATCATTAATTTTCTTTCTTCCTTTCCCTTTTTTTTTTCCATTTACATAGGGAATTTGAACCTAGGAGGTTTGAAATACTGGTCTTCTTTCTCTGCAGGCGGAAGTGAGGAAAAGGGAGGAGAGAGAAGCTGCAGAGGCATTAAAGCGTGAACAAGAGCTTCGAGAAGCAAAAAGACAGCAGCAAAGGCTAAATTTTCTCATTCAACAAACTGAACTTTACAGTCACTTCATGCAAAATAAGCCAAATTCACAGCCTTCAGAAGTTTTGCCTGTAGAAGATGAGAAACTAGATGACAAAGAAACACCTTTTAGCAGTTTGGAAATCAGGGATGGTGATGAAGAAGACCCTGAGGATGCTAAAATGCGAAAAGAGGTTCTGAAAGCTGCTCAAGATGCTGTCTCTAAGCAGAAAAAGTTGACAAGTGCCTTTGATTCTGAATGCACAAAGCTCCGTCAAGCTGCTGACATAGATGCCTCTGTTGCAGGATCCAGTAACATTGATCTCCATAACCCGTAAACTTTTTCCCCTCTTGGATGAAGTTAAGCTGTTATAGGAATCTCTTATATTTGCCCTTATTGCAGTTCCACAATGCCTCTTACTTCAACTGTCCAGACACCAGAGTTGTTTAAAGGCTGCCTTAAAGAATATCAATTGAAAGGTCTTCAGTGGCTGGTTAATTGTTATGAGCAGGTTCCACAACACTCTAGACATGCATGCTTCTATAAATTCTTCTGGGAACTTCCTTTGCATGACCTCCTCATTTCCTCATTTCCTTTTTAGGGCTTAAATGGTATACTTGCTGATGAGATGGGCCTTGGGAAGACAATCCAAGCCATGGCATTCTTGGCTCATTTGGCTGAGGTAATTACCCTAGTTTGTGTTTTACATCTGCTATTTTAGTCATGTTTTCATTCCTGTAGCTTAAATATAGATCAATATGATTTCTCTCTCAGGAGAAAAATATATGGGGGCCGTTTTTGGTTGTTGCGCCTGCTTCTGTCTTGAATAACTGGGCTGATGAAATTAGTCGCTTCTGCCCTGCCTTGAAAACTCTTCCATATTGGGGTGGCATTAATGAGCGCATGATACTAAGGAAAAATATCAATCCTAAGCGTCTTTATCGAAGGTAGGTTCTCAATAACACTGTTTGTTGGTTTCTAAAAATGCAACTGATGAGATTACTACTACTTTGTGGAGCCAAATTAGCACTTCCTTTTAGGTGACTGATCATACTGTATAGTCTATAAGTATGTATGAGAAAAAATGTGTTTATTGCTGTGGTATTGCATATTTAATGATTTTCTTTCTCGGTTAAAAAGTACTTAGTGACTAGTAATTGATGCAGGTTTTCTTTTTTTTTTTTTTTTTACTAATTGACTATTGTTGTGAATAATTTGTATCGGTAGGTTCAGAAATGGGAAGGACTGTTAAAGCTACAATATCCTTTTTACATTATTTCAAACCTGTTAAAGACATTGGGTATTGACTAAATTTTAGGAATTCATGATTTATCTTTTTGGGCGATAGACAAATTGGAAAACTAATTTTGTATAAGAAAATGAAAATGGACAAATATGCATGTTAGCTCCATCATTGAAAGCATTATAAAAGCTTTAAAGACTCGGGGGATTGACTAATATCCTTCAAACGATCCTGTGAGTATTTCTGTTCCTTTAGTTTTTGCATCTTGAATGAAAATTTTATGATGTATTAGTTCTTGATAAATTCTGCACTTTCGTGCTTTATTATGGTTATTAATCATCAACCATTTTCTTTGTCGTTAGGGAGGCGGGATTTCACATTCTCATTACCAGCTACCAACTGCTAGTGTCTGATGAGAAGTATTTCCGACGTGTGAAATGGCAATACATGGTATTGGATGAAGCTCAAGCCATCAAAAGTTCGACGAGGTTGGTTTGTGAAACTTCTTTCTAGTGATTGTCATTTCTAACTGAAGAACTATTGCGCATGGATGTGCCTTTCAGAAATATATTTTGTTATAATCATTAATAGTTTCAATTTTATACTCCACACTAGAATCTTATGATCATGGATTGTTGTACCACTGGCATCTTCCTAAAAGTAATAATGCCCTCCTTAAAAATGCTTTATATCTATGACCAGGGACCCAGCTAGACCAACTGTCTTTTACCCTGGAAAAGATCCAAGATTCTAAGTTGCCAGCGCTTTTGCATATTGCCATTGAGTTCTTAGATGAAAAAATTGCAAATTATTGTAAGGCTACTTGAAAAGGATGCTAGAGAAACAGGAACTTTTTAACATTTTTGAAACAAAAATGATTTCTGATGCATTTTGGCGTTTTGAATGTGATCTGGCAACATTTTGGCTTCGACTATCTACTTTTTTTGTATAATACGAAATGACACATTTTTGCATATCACTTTGTTGTCCCCCTTTCGCTTTTTTGTCTTTATTTTCAAAAATTTGTTACACCTTACTATTGCCTCATTAAAGAGTCTTGGCATGCAATTACTTATGTGCCACACATGAAAAGGACAAAAATAGAGAGAAAAGAAAACACCCTCCTGTCTGGAGTTTTCTCATCAATTTGCCAGAATTGACATCTCTGGGATATCACTTAGTGGCATTTTGTATAGCCATCAATCTTCCGAAAAGTTTCTCTGTGGATAATGTTTGAAATTTATGTGTATGTGTTCCATATAAGGATTTGGGCAGAGGTATATTTGTAGAATTCCAAATATATTTTCTTGTTTAAATCGTATAAATTCTCATATTAGTGAACTGGTTACTTCTGGCAGTATAAGATGGAAGACACTGCTAAGTTTCAATTGTCGTAATCGTTTGCTTCTTACTGGTACACCAGTCCAGAATAATATGGCTGAGTTGTGGGCCCTTCTACATTTTATTATGCCAACACTATTTGATAGCCATGAACACTTCAATGAGTGGTTTTCCAAGGGGTATGTATTTTCTCATCAAGTTCCATGTTTAATTTTGAAACATGCTACATTTGATATTAACCACTCATCTTATCTTTTCTTATCAGAATTGAGAATCATGCAGAGCATGGGGGTACTTTGAATGAGCACCAGCTTAACAGATTGGTGAGTTAGTGTTTTCTAATGTTATATTACCAGCATGATTCATAAATTGTTCTTTGGCATGTATAGTGATGTGGATTATGTACAATGTGTTAGTAAATGTAAGACTGATGTGTGGTAATTAGTGAGAGTATTTCATTTTGCAAACAAAATTCAGAAACAATTTGGACACAAGTTACGTCTTTAAACGGTCCTTTTGCAATTGTATTAAACTAAGCAAACTGACCAGACTTTCATATGTCACACATAGGTAGTGTTCACTGGACTATCATGGTCAGTGGTTGCCGATGCTACTTATAAAGCAATCACGAGAGACATTTCTCATCTTGACTTAGTTGTCCTCCTAAAATTTGTTTTAAAGTTATACTAATCCATTGACTTGATGTGATGAGCTTTTAGAGAATGAATTTAAGAGAGGTGATTTCATTTCATCTCTATTTTTTCAGCTCTAAGACTGCTAATCTAATTGTATTCTCTCCTAGTCCTAGCCCCTTTCTGAAAGTTGCCTTTTCCTTTGGGGTCTGACACATGTTTTTTTTTAATATCATGTGACAGCATGCAATTCTAAAGCCTTTTATGCTTCGGCGTGTTAAAAAAGATGTGATTTCAGAACTGACCAAGAAAACAGAGGTTACAGTACACTGCAAGTTGAGCTCTCGGCAGCAAGCTTTTTATCAAGCTATAAAGAACAAGATTTCTCTTGCTGAGTTGTTTGACGGCAACCGTGGGCATCTTAATGAGAAGAAAATAATGAATCTAATGAATATAGTCATTCAGTTGAGAAAGGTAGGCCATCATTTCGTTGGGTTTTCTTGCATTTACTTCTTCAATTGAGAGAGGCAGTCCATTATTTTATTGGATTTTCTTGCACTTACTCTTTCATGTAAATATTGAATAATCATATGTAACATAAATCATGTGACTTATGTTTCTTGTGTTATTATTTCTTAATTCCTTCCTCTCCCAGAAAAATCAAGAAACAAGTATTTTTGGCTTTGTGATTGTAGGTATGTAACCATCCGGAGTTGTTTGAAAGGAACGAGGGAAGCACATGTCTCTTTTTTGGAGAGATTCCAAATTCTCTTCTTCCCCCGCCGTTTGGGGAGTTGGAGGATATACACTATTCAGGAGGCCATAATCCTATTATATACAAGGTATTTTCTTGAGTTCTCTAAAACATTACAACAAAACACAATGTTCCACTTGTCAGATCCAAGGTATAAAAAGTAAAGCCTTTGTGCTTTTGCTTATATTATCTACTCAAAATTCAAATTATGCATTTTTGCTGTTAGTTTTCATGCTAATGATCCTATACCTCTCTCTCTCAGGTACCAAAATTAGTGCACAATGAGATGACATTTGGAGCACCTTGTTTGGCTATTGGGCATGGTCTCTGCAGAGAAGCATTTCAGAAGCATTTTAACATATATTCCCCTGGAAATATCTATCAGTCTCTATTCACACAAGAGGGTAACTCAGATAGCTTTCTTGTTAAGAGTGGGACCTTTGGTTTTACACATTTGATAGATCTGTCACCTGGAGAGGTCACATTTTTGGCAACTGGTTCATTCATGGAGAGGCTATTGTTTTCAATCTTGAGATGGGATCGGAAATTTTTGGATGGAATCTTGGACTTGCTTATGGAAGACATGGACCCTGATATTAATGACCCTGAAAGGGGAAAAGTAAGAGCTGTTACTCGGATGTTATTGATGCCATCAAGAACTGAGAGAAATGTATTAAGAGGGAGATTTGCAACAGGACCTGCTGATGCTCCTTTTGAAGCTTTAGTTACCTCTCACCAGTGCAGGATTCTGTCTAACATCAAGCTTCTCCATTCAACATATACATTCATCCCACGGGCTAGAGCTCCACCGGTATATCTGAATCCCTGAAATCATTTTTCTTATGCCATTGAGGAATAGTTAGTTAATGCATAACAAGTTACTGATCCACTACAATTTTGTTCTTCCCTGATAGATTGGTTCCCAATGCTCGGACAGGAATTTTGCTTATAAAATGATTGAAGAGCTGCATCATCCCTGGGTTAAGAGGTTGCTACTTGGATTTGCACACACATCTGAATATAATGGTCCCAGAAAGCCAGATGGTCCTCATCCTTTAATTCAAGAAATTGATTCTGAAGTACCTGTTACACAGCCTGCTCTTCAGTTGACTTACAAGATATTTGGGTCTTGTCCTCCCATGCAAAGCTTTGACCCAGCAAAGTTGCTCACAGTATGAATGTCTTTGTTTCTCGTGTCCTCAAATGATTATACTTGTGTATATATATTTATTTATTTCACACAAATACAAATTTTGAGATCCATTTATTTTTATAATAGGACTCTGGGAAGCTTCAAACACTTGATATACTGTTGAAACGCTTACGGGCTGAAAATCACCGGGTTCTAGTATTTGCTCAAATGACGAAAATGCTGAATATTCTTGAGGTACTTTTTCTTAATTACTTGTTAAATGTCGTTGAATGGTAAACAACACGAGTTGGACTAGCAAAGAGGATAAGGTTTCTAAGTATCGAGTGAAAATGACTATAGCAGGAAAACTAGGAGGGAAGATGATTTTTTTTTTCCCCTTTTTGGTCAAGGTATCTTTGACTGTATTTGTTTGTGCACATGGGAATGATAACTTTTTATTCTGGGCTCTTCTATGGCAAACATTTTTTTTGCAGGACTTCATGAACTACAGGAAGTATAGATATCTTAGACTTGATGGGTCCTCCACCATTGTAGATCGAAGGGATATGGTCAGAGACTTCCAGAACAGGTAATGATTTCTTTGTCATAGTGTGTTTGTTGCAAGATCATTAGTGATGAATTTCTTTTATTTTTCATAGATATTTGTATTTTGAAATGATTTCAGCTAGTCTCGTTTAATTACCTTGGTTGCAGGAATGATATTTTTGTATTCTTATTAAGCACCAGAGCTGGTGGACTGGGCATTAATTTGACTGCAGCTGATACTGTCATTTTCTATGAAAGTGATTGGAATCCAACCTTAGACTTGCAGGCAATGGATAGAGCTCATCGGTTGGGTCAGACTAAGGATGTTAGTTCCATCTTACTATTGTTTCCTTATTCATTTGGATTGGAATTACTTGCATTATCTCTCACTTGTTAACATGTTATCCATCAGTTTAAATGTGTGATTGTACCACACAAAATAATTTCCAAGTCTTTATCTGATGAATAGCTAGGATTATCTGCTTAGTGTTATCTGATACATTAAAAGATTTAGTGAGTGAAGCACATTTGATGATGTAGGTTACTGTCTACCGGCTCATTTGTAAAGAAACTGTTGAGGAGAAGATTCTTCAAAGAGCAAGTCAGAAGAATACTGTCCAGCAGCTTGTCATGACAGGTGGTCATGTTCAGGGTGATTTGTTAGCCCCTGAGGATGTTGTATCACTACTTCTGGATGATGCCCAGTTGGAGCAGAAGCTAAGAGAAAATCCGCTGCAGGTAGGCAGTTTAAATGTGGATATATTTTATCTTCCTGTTTGAAATACACCCAAAAAAATGAATTATTCTTAGACATCATGTTTTTTTTCCTCTATCAACTGAGTAGAAACTTCCATTAATCATGAGAAGGGCAATCTTGTCTTACACAATGGAGAGGAGCTTCTAGGACGGGAACAACATAAAATTTCCAGAAGAATAGATCCCACCACAGCTAGCTAAGAAATGGGCAGCCTAATTAACTGTTCTTAGGCTTCATATTAAACCAGTAGAGAACCAGATAAAATAGGGAAATTACCTAGATTCAAGCAATAAATCTCAGAGAAAAATAGGAAGTAAATTACTAGATAGAAAGAAACCCAGATTAATTAGAACAAGGGACCATTAAAAGAGGGAGTTTTCTTAGACTAGAAATTCCTTTAAATCCCAATTCTCTATTCTTCTCTTTTACTTCCATTAACATTAAGCAAGGATTCATACAAGAGAGATTACAACTACGTCCATAGGAAAGTATCACCAAGTCTGTCCCTGGTTGCTGTGAGTAGCCCGTGCCTTGTGTTTGGTAATAGATCCATTCGAATTCAGCTTGAGCTTGAACAGCTAACTTCAATAGCTTTCTTCCCATTTGGTTTATCAACTACATCCTAAATTTGTTTCTTCAAAGCTTGAAGGTCCAACCATAGCAGAAAAACATTGCTCATAGGCTTCTGATGGTGGCCTGGTTTTTATAATAGAACAGTTTGTTATTGACTCAGCTGTAGCTTGGAAGTGAAAAATCATACATTTTAACTTTCAACATTAGTTTACTGTTCTCTAGAATTAGAGGATGATTTTCACCTTTTTGAAATGAGATAACTGATTCCTATGCTCAACTTCAGCATTAGACAACTGATTGTCACCCTGGCTTTTGAAATTAGATGTGTAATTTTTACCCTCACTGCTAAAGTTAGGTGTCTAGTCACCTGTAGAATATCTAGCACTTGCAACAAGTTAATCTCTATCATTTTTCTAATCCCAATTCCAGTTAGCAAATTCTTCAATCACAAAAACCCTAGCGATCCCAACATGATTTGAATTGCATTAAAGATCCCATAACCCTTAGAAGCAGCTGTGTAGCCCATGAAAATACCTTTTCAACCTTTTGATCCAGGTTGGTTCTTTTTATTCTGAAACATGAACATGGCAAACTGATCCAAACACCTGTACTCTAGCTTGTGCTTTGCATCTTCGCCTTCCATGTCAAACTAGCTAGAAATGGTTGCCTTTGAGATTTCTCCAACTAACAGGTGCCACCCGTGGACAATTTTTTTGATTCAGTTTGGTTTTGAAAAAATCAAAATGTGAACCAATGTGTTGAAACCAGTAACCATTTACTTTGGTTAGATTAAATCATGGTTTTAACCATTTAAAAGAGCTATTATCCTTTCAAATTACAACTTTATATAAATCATAGATTATGAAGCATAAATCAAAATAAAAAATATAAAACAGAAGTACCAACAAAATATAAACCATAAGCCTTCATTTTATTGGACGCCAATTGTCTTCTCTTACTTTCATGGTTTCATTGATGTTTGAAAGCAATATTGAACAAGAGAAATTGAGAGTAAAATTTGTTGTGTATTTTATTCACAATTGTATGGGTATTTATATACATAAGAAATCCTAGACTAGGAAAGAATCAAACTAATTATGTACAATGATTTGGTAACAGTTAGGGACTGATTTGGTAACAACAATCATCTCTAATTTAGCCTACAATCTCGTAATAGTCCCTCCCAAGCTGGAGTATAGATGTTAATCATGCATAGCCTGTTACAAAGATAATTGACCCTAACTCCTTAAGTGCCTTTGTGAAAATATCTCCCAACTATTCTCCAGTTTTCACATAACCCGTAGAAATCAAACCTTGCCGAATCTTTTCACAAACAAAGTGATAGTCAATCTCAATATGTTTGGTATGCTCATGAAATACCGGATTAGATGCAATGTGAAGCGTAGCTTGGTTGTTGCGCCGCAACTTAGCTGGCATTGAAACCTTAAAAGGTAAAACCCACTTCGCTAAGAAGCTGATTTATCCACATTACTTCATATACAGATTTGGCCATAACTCTGTATTCAGACTTAGCACTTGATCGTGAAACCACGTTTCGTTTCTTGCTCTTCTAGGAAACCAAATTGCCGCCAATAAAAACATAATATCTTGCAGTTGATCTTCTACCTTCCTGAGACCCTACCTAATCAACATCTGAAAAACATTCAATCTTAGTGTGGCCATGATTACTATACAACATTCCACGCCCAGGTGCCCCTTTCAAATAGCACAAAATTTGTTCCATTGCCTTCCAGTGATCAACTGTTGGAGATGACATATACTGACTTACCACACTTACTGAATAGGCAATATTTGGACGAGTTAGTGAAATAATTCAATTTCCCAACCAATCTTTTATATTTTTCCAGATCTTCAAATAAATCACCATCTTTCGTAAACTGAATACCAGGAATCATTGGAGCATTGCATGGTTTAGCTTCCAACTTCCCTGCTTCGGATAGTAGGTCAAACACATACTTCCTTTGAGATAAGAAGATTCCCTTCTCACTCCTAGTTTCTTCAACACCAAAGAAATATTGTAGCGTTCCCAAGTCTTTGGTATGAAACTAACCATGGAGAAGGGATTTAAGAGATGAAATCCCTGCAGAGTCGCTACCAGTGATAACAATATCATCCACATACACAACTAATAGAATGATGCCACTATTAGAGTATTTGTAGAAAACAGAATGATCAGACTTACTTTTATGCATGCTAAAATTCTCAACAGCCTGACTGAACTTACCAAACCATGCATGTGGACTTTGTTTCAAGCCATGCAAAGATTTATAGAGATGACATACTTTCTCATACTTCTCTTGAGCAACAAAACCAAATGGTTGCTCCATATAGACTTCCTCTTAAAGATTACATTAAAGAAAAGCATTTTTAATGTCCAATTGATTCAAAGGCCAATGATGAGTGGCTGCCATAGAAATAAATAGCCTCACAGATGTAAGTTTAGCAACAGGAGAAACTGTGTCAAAGTAGTCCACTCCATATGTCTGAGCATATCCTTTAGTAATAAGGCGGACTTTCAATCTAGCCATAAAGCCATCAGGATTGACTTTAATTGCAAACACCCATTTACTCCCAATAGTTTGTTTTCGTGCAAGTAAATCTTCCAAGGTTCAAGTACCATTATTATCCAAAGCATTCATCTCCTCAATCATAACA
The DNA here is from genome assembly GCA_949630135.1 of Balakata baccata. NCBI lineage: Eukaryota > Viridiplantae > Streptophyta > Magnoliopsida > Malpighiales > Euphorbiaceae > Balakata > Balakata baccata. The sequence continues at coordinate 14,038 of CATIWF010116457.1, forward strand.
TTACGTTAGCCAGAATGGGCTAAAGCTTCATGAACAGTTTTAGGAACAAAGACAAAATCAAGAGATGCAATAAAGGAATAAGAAAATGATGACAAATGATTATAGGAAACAAAAGAGGATACTGGATAGGTGCATGTACGTTTACCTTTACGAAGAGCAATGAGAAGATTATCACTTGGAGTCGGATTAGATGACGAAGAAACTGGCTCATCAGGACATGAACTAGGTGGGCCTAGAATAGGTGCAACATCAGGCTTAGGAGCAGGATCAGAAGATTGTGTTCGGCGAGTGTATGTTTGTTTTATGGTAAGTCTTACAGGAACTGATGGAGGAGGATCCGAAGAGGAGGTAACAGTATAGATTAGCAAATCATCATCCTCCCCTTGAGGAATAGAACCTGTTGATGAAGAAAATGGGGTATGCTCCCAAAAGGTAACATCAGCTGACACAAGATATTTGTTAAGACTAGGACAATAACACCTATATCTCTTTTGCATACGAGAATATCCCAGAAAGACACATTTCAAAGATTTAGGATCAAGTTTTGTAACTTGGGGATGGACATCTCTAACAAAGCAAGTGCAACCAAATATTCTAGGTTCAATGGGAAACAAAGATTTATTAGAAAAGCGAACATAAATATAGTCTCACCAGACAAAACTGAGGATGGCATTCTATTAATCAGGAAACAAGCTGTAGAAACAGTATCGGCCTAGAAATGTTTGGGAACTTGCATCTGAAATAACAAAGCTCTAGCAGTTTCAAGAAGATGCCTATTCTTTCTTTCAGACACCATTTTGAAATGGTGTGTCCACACAAGATGTTTGATGAAAAATACTATATTGGATCATATACTTTTGGAAATTTCGGATAAATATTCCTTAGCATTATCACTTCTCAAAGTTTGTACATGCACACCAAATTGAGTTTGAATTTCAGCACTAAAGGTAGAAAAATGAGTGAACAATTCTGAACAATTTTTCTTCAAATATAATCATGTCATTCAAGAATAGTCATCAACAAAGGTAACAAAATATCTAATCCCAGTTTTAGATACAACTGGACACGGACCCCAAACATCATAATGTACTAACTCAAAAGGAGTATTAGCTCGTTTATTGACTCTTGGACTAGAACTAAGACGATGATGTTTAGCAAACCGACAAGACTGACAATCCAAAGACGGCATAATAGAAAGTTGAGGACAGTTTCTTTAATTGGAAGAGAAGAATAACCCGATCAACAGTGTGCTTCAAAAGGGGTGACAATTTCTGCACAAGCTATGGATTTTGGTATTTATATATCAAGGATGTAGAGGCCTTTAGACTCATGTTCTTTACCAATAATTTCTTTGTCATAAGATCTTGAAGTAAACAGTAATCAAGAAAAAATGAGAACAATTGAGATTACAAGTGATTTTACTGACAGAAATCAAATTAAATTATAATTGAGGCAAACTTAGAACAAATGACAAAGAAAGTGATGATGTAGGATTAATTGTTCTAGTTCCAACAACATAAGATGTTGAACCATCATCTAAAGTAACATGATTGGTAGATTTTTGTGATTGAAAGGTAGAGAAAAGATTAGAGTTACCTGTCATATGATCTGTAGTACCAGAATCAATGACTCATTTTGATGAGGAGGAAACAAGACATGTTTTGGGTTTACTTGACTCTGCAATGGTGGTAATGGAATTGGATTGAGGTAATGAATGCCGAGTCAATCGGGCATACTCCTCTGCAGATATTGTAACAGGCTTTTCAGTGATTTCAGTAGTAGATGCAACATGAGTAGATTGAGCTTTCTTGTATTGCAACTTCCAACAATCTCGTTTAACATGACCTGGCTTATGGCAATAGTGACAGACCACCTCCCCTATCTCCTATCCACGAGTGTCATAGTTGTTGGAACCCATGCTCTTACTGCTACCACCACCTTTGTATGGCTATTTCCCAAACTCGTGTTATTACGACTTATAAGAGCATTACTAGACTGAGCAAGTTGAACTTGTGGTGAACTCTGTGTACGAAGAATCCTATTGAAAGCATCTTGAAGAGAAGATATCTCTAACCCAGAGAGAATTTGTGACTTGGCTGTCTCATACTCAAATGGAAGACCAACTAAAAAACTCATAACAGCCATATTCTCCCGTTGAGATTGCTATATAGTCACATCTGTACTGAAAGAAAGTAGCATATTGAGTTTTTCATAGGTTTTCTTGAAATCCATGAAATAATTGGTGAGAGTCCTATCACCTTTGTCTGCCCTATAAAATGCTTTACACACATCATAAATACGAGAAATATTTCCTTTTCCAGAATACTAGAAATCTAAATACTGCATCAAATCTTTGACTGTTCGACAATGAGTTACCATACCAACTACCTCACTGTCAATGGAGTTACATATCAGGAGAAACAAACGAGCATTCTCTCTTATCCAAGACAGTTTAGAGTCATCACTAGGAGGATCATCTATCTAATGGCTATCCATAGAAATACTTAGCAAATATAATTCAATAGTTTGACTCCAGTCAAGATCATTTGTGGCATTAAGTTTATGTTCTGTGATTTTTGACATAACCGGAACCTCATATGAGACAACAACCTTTTTCTCAGCCATAATTTACCAACCAGCAGTCCAAAACAATTGAAAATTAAATTCTGGAACTTTAACAAACAGAAATGGAACATAGACTCAAACCTGTCTCACAAGCAACCCCACACCATAGCAAATATTGGCCAACCAAGTATGAAAACAGAGAGCAACACAAATGCGAGGTACCTGACGGCAACTGACAAATTTTCCAGTCACAGACGCGCCCTCACGCTCTGGCTCGTGGCACTGTAGCAGCAGATGTCGAACGGCGCGTGTAGCTCACACGCGTGGACTCTGGTGGTCAAATTCCGGTGGATGGCAGGTCGGCAGGCAGTGCTTCTACCTGAAGTGGCAGTGTTGACGGGTGAGTTTCTGATGATGGTGAACCTAGATCAGCAGCCTCCCTCACTCACAACACCCAACACCCAGAATTTCGAAAAAAAAATAACCCACCCAAAACTTAGTTTAGCAAAGCTCTGATACCATGAAAGCAATATTGAACAAGAGAAATTGAGTTTGTTGTGTATTTTATTCACAATTGTATAGGTATTTATATACCTAAGAAATCCTATACTATGGAAGAATCACACTAATTATGCACACTGATTTGGTAACAGTTAGGGCATGATTTGGTAACAATAATCATCTCTAATTTAGCCTACAATCTTGTAACAATGTTGAACAAGGTATATGAAGAGATTACAGTTATCATGTAATGGAAATCATAAAACATTTGGCGCACCCATTAACCAAAAACGAGTTACAAGAAAAATTATTAACATTCCGTCATTTCCTTTTCCACTAATGATTAATCAAACTTCCACCCTTCCCTACCTGCAAATTCTGGCACCAACCAAGCATTTTAAGAAGCAAGAATTGCGTGGGAGAGAAAACGAATGAAAGAAGCCTTGAAGTTGCTCATGTATTTTATCTTTTTATTATTCACTGCTCTCAGGCCAAAGATAGACAAAAGAAAAAAACAACAAAGGCTATACGTCTTGATGCTGAAGGTGATGCGACACTCGAAGATTTGACAGAAAATGAGGCTCAAGGTACCGGGCATGAGCATTCTCAGGACTCTGAAAAAGCAAAATCCAGTAACAAAAAGGTACTTCACTCGAGACTTTCAGTGTTCTGGCATATATAGTTATGTTTCGTCCATCCTGATTTTAGTTCTTTATTTCCATTTTGTCTACCTATTTATTTTTTCTGCCAAGGCATATAGTTAGTAACTTTACTGATTTTTCCTTGGCAAGACTTGACACATGAATGAAATGAAGGGTTAACTGCCAGAAGATATATGAACTTTGGCCAAATATGTGATTACGACAAAAACTTTAGAAGGGTCATTGGCAGTGTGTGTGTGTGTGTATATATATTGACAATGCAATATTGTTGATGGCCACATAATTCCTTGTGATGAGATTCTAGACCTCATGTTGGCTTTATTTACTTCGTTTTAAAAAAGGGAGATCTTGCTTTGATTAATAATATCTAAGAGCCACTTCATGGCCTGGAGTAAGATCTTAGATCTTGGGAACAATTGTTAATGGTACGCAAAGCATAAGCCATGATGATCTACTTTTAAACCATTGGCTGCTATTGTAAATTCGGCCAAAGTGTTCTATTTAAGTATCTCTGCAAGGTTATACCATTGAAATACTGTCTGGTGGATGTGAATACGATTAATTTATATATCCTTATAGGCAGGAAAATTGATCTCATTTAACTTTCAGTCTTACAACTAAAGAAAGATTATACTTTCAGCCTTAAAAGAAAAAGAGAAAATAAGGATAGATATATTTGCGATTTACCAAATTTTACCTTGTAGAGTGATAAAAGGTGAGCTAATAAGCTGCGCAGCTGATCTTCACTCTGTTGGTTCTCTTGTTTGATAGTTTTATTCAACATTATCTCTCCTTCACCCCTGGAAGTATTGACTATTTGACAAAAGTTCAGTCTCTTCTTTGTAGTTTTGGTATTTTAATTGTTGTGCAAGATTATGATTTTTGAGGTTTTGGGATTAACCAAAAGTCAGGTTCTATGCAATGTTCTTTATGTTAGCCAATTTCAGTTTTGATTTACAAAATTGTCTGGTTTACAGAGGAAAGTCACTTTTGAGAAGCAGACGCGACCAAAACCAAGAAATGTTGAAAAGATGAACGAACCAAACTCTAGTTTGGATTATGAATTGGATGACTCATATCCAAGTATAGAGCCCCAATCCCTGAGACACAAAAGGCCAAAGAGGCCAAAGAAGAGTGTAAATGAAAATCTTGAACCTGCATTTACTGTCACAGTCACAGTTGATTCAGCACAATATCCACCTACAAATGAGTTTGGTCCTGCACATACAAACACTATGGAGTAATGGCGTTGTAATTTATTGGACCCGCGAGTCATGTGGTGGATTGATCAGCTTCTCTCTCATATTAGAGAAGTGGTTTCCACTTGTAGCTGTTTGTCTTACTGAAGCATACTGCTGGAGGAGCATCAAGAGGTAGCAACGTTACCTCTTCTGTAAAATGTATATATGTTTTTCTTCTGTATTTTTTTTAAAGCTGATTAGATCAGGATATGTACAGGTGGTCTTACTTGCTATTATGATACTAGTATATATATTAGAGGTCTAGTGTGAACCTGAAAATAGCCGAGAATAGCTTTGTATTTGAAATCAATAATAATGCATAAATTAGAATCAGCTGCCTTTTGGGATCCCATTGTGTGCAAAATTCGAGCTAAAAGATTTAAAGATCATTCCAACCTAACAATACAAAACTTCGGGCTTGGAGCATGCACATAGTTTGACTGCCAGTTCATAGCGGATGATTCTAATTTTGTAATTTGATTTTCTTATACCACTACTAGTGGTGTTTCCTTTAATATGTTGAAGGAATCGATCCACTGCATTAGGTTATTTTGCTAAAGCCTGCATTTTATTCTTGTCACTGTGTTTTACTATTTTAAAAGTTAAAACAGAAGGCACAAGGCGATCACGGGGGAGTAAGAATTATGCTTTTACAAGAGTTTATTACTGGCTGAACTGTAATTTGCCTTTTGAATTTTTCAATGGTCAATTTTCAAAATTAATTAAGAAAGGGTATTTATTATTTATCCTCGTAACAGCAATAATTCTTAATTTGAATCATTCATCTTTTCAGCTAAAATCAATGCTGATACTGAGAATTTCATAGCCATACCTATTTACTTACCAACATGCCAAGGAGAAAGTGAACATGGTTCTATGGGAGCTGTAGAATCAACGTAATAAAAATGTTTGGAACTCAAGGGCATGATAATCCTTCAAGTTGTCTTGTTTGCTCTTCCTTGAGCAATTCCAGAATTGCAACAACCAAGATAGAGATAACGTCCCTTATTATTACACTGTAGACCCAGTTACCCGTTGGAAGCCGCCCCCTCAAGGTTGGTTGAAGACGAACATTTATGCTGCCATTAACAGTGCTGGTGGAGTAGTTAGACTGGGTATGATTGTTCGCGATTGGATGGGCGTGAGTGTGGTGTGCAGAACTGATTGGATCCCAGGTAAATTCAATCCTTCAGTGGCAGAAGCTTATTGCCTAAAGGAAGCCCTAAGTTGGATAAAAATGCATAATTGGTGGAATATCTTCATTGAATCGGATGCCAAATGTGTTGTCGAGAGCACAAAGAGTCAACAGTTTGATAGGTCCGAGCTTGGAGCAATTATTCAGTCATGTAGATCCCTTCATAATTGCAGCAATGTTTCTATTGTTTTTCCGACAAGCAAATGCGGTAGCACATGCCCTTGCTAAGGCTACCCACAACTTTGCTAGTCCCCTTTTGCGGGAAGAGGTTCCCCCTTTGTGAGACCTCTCCTGCTACATGATGTACTTGCTGTTTGATTAATACAATCCATATCTTGAGTCAGAAAAAAAAAATGCTACATCCTTTTTTAAAATAAAGAAAATGCATATTGATAAAGACAAGGTCGTACAACACAAAATAAAATAGCACATGAGTAAAAATAGAGAAATAAAAAAGTAGAACACAAAAAAATTTATGTGATTCTGTTTTATAACCTACACCCACAGGCAAGGCAGATATAAAATCCCATTATATGGAGAAAGGGAGCACAATCACCAATTTATTAAGCTCTCAGCTGCCCTTGTATCTTCCTTCCAACACATACCTTAAACTACTACTAGTAATAATAAAACACCACGTGAAAATTTAGGCTTGCAGTAGTCTAAATATAAACACCATTACACCAAAGTTACCAGAGCAATCTTAGAGCATGAATACATCATGACCTTGGAGTAATCTTAGAGCAACGTCATTCTTTTCAGATACAGATTACAGATTAAGAGCTTGAGCATGGTGGCAGATATGATCCTCGATGAAAGTGGAAATGAAAAAGTAGGAGTGATCATAACCAGGTTGTATTCGCAGCAAAAGTGGAACATTAGCACTTCTGCAGGCCTCCTCAAACTTCTGAGGCAGCAGCTGATCATGCAAGAATTTGTCCTCCTCCCCCTGTCCAAATATAGAGCTGTAGCATAAGCAAAAGCAAAAAGCTGATGTAATCAAGTTAAATAAAATATTAACAAAAGCTCCTTGTTAACAAGCCTCCACACTTTCTTACAATCAGGGAAGGTGGAAAGGCAGAAGAAATCATATTTAGATGTTGAGAGCAGTGCTTGTACGTAATCTACACACGTTCAGTTTTGCTTGTACTTCATCCTCATACTGTTTAGAGAATACTAGAGAAAGGTTTATCAGATCATTTTGGTGACAGTTGATTCGAGCAAAGCTTAATCCTATTATCATTCCTACTTTGCAAATTCCAAGGCTCATTCCACTCCCTTCCTATGAATAATTTCCTTCATGATGTTTTACCACTGCTTTCAGCAAAAGTTCTCAAAACTCAAATAAAAGATTATGTTCAACAGTTGGTTAGAAATTGATTCTCTCAGGAATTCCGCGCATCCACTTCAAGCATAAATTTGAAACCTCTTATTTTAGTGTGTGCTTCTGGAAGAGCGCACCAGCAGGACCTGAGCTAGTTGTTGAATCTTCTATGCTAATAATTGGAAAAACAGGCACTTGTGAGGGTGAATTTCACCCACGGTCCTCCAATTATATAACTCGTAACAACTCGGTACCTGAAAGATTATTTGTAACACAACGGTACCTTAATTATCTAACTTGTAACAACTCGATATCTGAAAGATTATTTGTAACACAAAAGTACTTCAATTTTTATTTTGTAACACAAAAGTATCTCAACTTTTATTTTGTAACTAAATAGTATTTCCATATTTGAATGTTAGTCTTTCTAACATAAGTGTGATATAAAATATCCACATCAAATAAATTTTAATGAAAATAAAATTAGATATAATATTCACATCAAACAAATTTCACTGATTGTGTATTACAACTAATTTTGTTTTTATTAAAATTTATCTGGACATTTCATAATATACTTCTGTTAAAAAAACTAAGGGGTGTTTGAGAGTCCTGTTAAGTGTTCCAAAAGCAAGTTTTGAACTAATTTTTTTTTAATTTTTAAGAATTATTTTTTTTTCAAATATACTTTTGGAAAAAATATTTATTTATCTGTATTTACCAAAAATAGTTTTCAAAATTCAAAAAAGTTAAAAATACAAAATTTTTTTTTCAGAAAAAATGTTTTTTTCCAAACACAATGCTAAATGAACTCTAATAGTTGAAGACATAAATACAATTTAGTTATAAAATAAAAATTAATTTACTTTTGTGTTACAAATAATTTTTAAAATACTAAATTGTTACAATTTACATAATTGGGGTACTTTTGTGTTACAAATAATTTTTCAGGTACCGAGTTGTTACGAGTTAGATAATTGAGGTACCTTTGTGTTACAAATAATCTTTCAGGTACCGAGTTATTACGAATTATATAATTGGAGGACCGTGGGTGAAATTCACCCCACTTGTGAACTAAAGAGGAAATATCTCACTTTGGTCAAACTTGAATAAAAAGAGTGAAAGAAGCATTGAAGGTGAAGTTGACAAGTTTATAAATAAAAAAATTCCTTCCATCAGGTATCCGATTAATGCAAGTTTTGGGATGTTGGGTAATATCAATTATTGCTGAACCTAACAACCATATTTGCTGCTTCTCAGCCATAAATTTGAGATAATTCAACTGTCTAAAATATCCTATCCCCATCCAACTATGGAAAACCATCTCCTAAATGCAAGAAGTAAGATGTGTAATTCTATAGCAATTTCCCAGATTCTTTTAGACAATGCTGGATAAAATCAAAATGAAGACATTTCTACCTGATCAATCAAAATGGTAGCCGATACATCCTGGAACTTTGAAACCAGAGAAGTAGCATCATATTCCTGCATTTTGAAACTTTACAATCACATTCAGGCAACTTCAAAATCATAAATCATGATATAAGTTCTTCAGGTCATTTACCTCCCAATCAGCTTTATTACCACCAAGATAATTTGTGAAAGCTTTCTGGCCCCAGGGACAGTTTATAGGATTTACAATTGGTGCAAAGGCAGAAACTGACTGGAAAACAAGTGAAAAAGAGAAAAGAAGAAACAAAGGAAAAGAAATCAAGAAGCGAAGTCTTCAAAATTGGTTCATCCCATGATCCACACACCCATGATTTTACCTCAGTAAGAAGGCAATTACTTGGGTGCCCTGGGGGTGAAGGATATAATAATATCATTAGTACTATGACAACCTACCTTGTACTTGTCAAGATTCTTCAGGTATATTGTTAAAGCACCATGGCCACCCATTGAATGTCCAGAAATAGATGCCTTGGATGTATCAAGCAGAGGAAAATTTTCGCTTAAAAGTTTTGGAAGTTCCTTGACAACATAGTCATACATACGCCAGTTTTTCCACTTCTCTTGAGTAGCATTAATATAAAATCCGGCACCTAGTTGGAAAAGGACCAGACAAACTAAAATTAGTACTAGCCTATGCACATTAAAAGTTGAAGGTCTAATACTATGATCTTGTTGACAGAGCTGTTTTTGGCAAGTGTTGGCAAGAATTACTGTGCATTACTATAGACATTGGATTTAGCATTAGGCTCTACTGCAACATGAGTTTTCAGAGAAAAAAGAGAGTTGCCAATGAGAAAATACAGCCCACATCAACCTTAAATCATCAGGAATCAAAGCTATACTATTCTATGCTGAAAAACTTTTGTCTTTCTATTATTTAAGATTTTATTCCTGTAAATGCAATGTCATTGGACCCTTTTTTTCATTAAAATTTCTTTTTCTTTTTTCCTTCTTGTATAAATCACAAATTAAAAATAAAATGTGTATGAAAGATAAGAAAAGAAAACAAACGATGCAATTTTCATGTATAAGTTATTTCATAGTTATATGCAAATGGCCAAACACAATCTGCAAATATTTCATGAGCTTAAAAATAACCACTGAAGCATCATACCTACACCAAAATCCCAGCTGTCCGCCTCACCTTCCACATTCAGGCCCCCTGAAATAGCAGAAAAAATAATAATTCACCAGCCCAAATGATATGGAATTTAACTTCTAATTATATTTTATTTTTATAAGAACAATGTCACTTAACAATAAGAAATGACAAAAACCATAAAGTGAAGACATTGAAGCTCACTAGACACAGCCAAGTCAATAGAAACAATAATATTGCTTTTCTAATTGAACAGTACTGATTATTTGGCCTATCAAAAACATCACCCCTTACATTAGTCTATTGTCCACAACCAATTTATCAAATAAATCTTGGTTTAACGGATGAAAAAAGTACAGTAGCTCATCATGCTCTAGAAATTTTAAATAACCAATAAACCTAAAACATGCTAAGATTCATATTAAATACTTGAATCTACTAAACAGATATCCAGCAATCATAACTTAGTGGTTTGACAAGTCACTGAGAGTGAAATGGTAACAGAATTATGATCCCAATATGACTCCCAAAAACACATACAGCTTAGAATTTTTTATTTTATTTTATTTTATTTTAAAAAGCCTTTTAAAGAGTTGCTTTTAAGAGGATTAGTGATCTTACTTGGAGATGTATCGAGGGCAATTAAAGCAATACCCTCAGATGAAGCAGCACGTTGAGCTCCCGACTTAATAATGAAGTTCTCATCAGTGCAGGTTAGGCCTGAGAGCCAGTAAAGGATCTACACAACAATGATGGACGTATTCGTTTATATCATATTGACAAGCATAACAATCATGCATAAAGCAAAAATTTAATCAATATAGATAAAACATTAAGAATTAGTTCAATCTAGTTTATAACCGCAAGTTTATCTGTGAAGTAATCTAAATTAGTTACCATTAATTTGGATTGAATTTTCGAGAAATATTCATGGGTTCGGTTTAGATTAAAACCAACTAAATTTGAGCTGATAATAATCTAAACAGCAACAAATATATCTGATTTTATATTTTAGTTTACCATTTAGTAGCGGTCACACCCAAAAACAAGAGACAAGATCAATCTTTTTGGCGTAAATTTCACTTTAAGAACTACCATTTTTTAATTACAAAGAAGAATCTAATCGCACTAACTGTCAATTAAATTAACACAAATGAACACACGAACAAATATCCCGGAAATTTAATTTGAACAAGGGTATTAACAAATATGATTGCAAATTGAAAAGGAAGAAGAAGATACCGGGAATTTATGAAGAGGAGAAGGAGGAAGAGGAGGAAAATAGATGTGGAAAGTCATGGAGCAGCCGAGTGTTGGGCTGAAATGCTTGTATCTCTTGTTGTACCCTCCAAACATCTTGGAGCTGCTGATCTCAATAGGCTTCGTTTCCATTTTTCTTCCACGAATCAAAATCTCTCTTGTATATTCCTTTGATTTCTTCAAAAATCAAAATCCCTCTTTCAGTTTTACTTTTATCAATAGCAGTGAGTGTGAATGCGAAAGTGCGAAGCTTTTTCTATTCAAACAGTGGATGATTTGGCTTTATGCCTTGTGCGGTGTCTGCGACCATTCTAGTCATCAGCTACGCGCCCTTATAAATTGGTGAATTACACTAATAATGATTAACTACGTAATAATTAAGTGCTTTAAATATTATTTATAATATAATAATATTTTTATTTTAAATTAAATATTATTTTTATCTTCTGCTATTATTTAGAAAAAATATTTTTTAAAAAAAATTTATATTTTTAATAATTTTAAGTTTTGAAAATTATTTCTAGATAGAAATATGTAAGTAAATATTTTTTTCAGGAATATATTTAAAAAAAACCGTTTATAAAAAATTAAAAAAATATTTAATTAAATAAAAAAAATCAAAATCTATTTTTGAGATACTCTCAAGTAATATCAAATATTTTCTTGGTCTCTATAACATAAATGTTACATAAAATATCCATATTAAATAAATTTAAAATACGAAAATAACATTTAACTACAAAATAAAAATTAAAATACTTTTGTGTTACAAATAATTTTTGAGATACTAACTTGTTACAATTTATATAACATTTTGAGAGGATAATTCGGGTGGATTCCACAACTCGATTTTGGTAAAAAGACCTGGATGTATGTTTCTTGACATAAGAATTATGAATTAATGTATTTATATGCTCAAAATGTAGAATGTGTGAATATAAATTGAAACTCAATGTAAGCTCCTTTGTAAGGAAATTAAAAGTGAAAAGTGAATGTGTGAGAGTTTATCCCATATCACTAAAAATTGAAGTTAGACTTATGTTTATATATAGAGATACATTCTTACATGGGTAAGAAAAGTAAAATAGAATGCTCTCTCTCGCGCGCTCAGGTGCAGGAGGGTGCAAATCCATGGTCCGAGATAGGCCAATGCGTGGGTGTGCAACATGCGTACACAAATGCTAGCCCGTGTGAATTCTACATGCCCGTGTCGTTGTGTCTGCAGTGTGTGCAAGACAAATCCACACTCTCTTGTGGATCCACACGCGTGTATGGATTGTGTTCTAGAATGGTCTTTTGAGCTTTTTGTCTTTTGAAATTTCAATTTCTGATGTTTCAAATATGAATTTCACCATTATTTAAAAGTTATAAAGACATTATTGGCAGCTTTTAAAGGAAATTAATTACAATTAATATTATGTTTTTTCCATATAGTATAAATAGGTGATTTTGGCTTGAATTTTAAGAGAGTTTTTAGAGAGTTTACTTTGATTCTTGTTGAATAGTTTCTTTCTTTCTTTTTCTTTTTCTTCTCAACTGATAGATAGTGTGACAATTTCATCGTTTGCTGTA
>CATIWF010116462.1:0-21753 GCA_949630135.1 Balakata baccata
TTTATAAATTTTTTCTACATTTTTTATCCCTAAAATTTTTTATAAATTATTATTTTCTAAATTTTACTTAATATATGATTAAATTCTAAATGCTTTAACTTATAATTTATTAATTTAATTTATTTACTTAATTTTCATTAGTAATTTATAAAACTCTAATTTATAAATTGTATAGTAATTTTTTAAAAAAATAATTAACAAAATTTAATAAATAAATTAAAAAAATGGTCAACAAAAAAAATTAAATTAACAAAAAAAAACAGTTTGTTGGACGTGTATGGAGGCATGCACGTGGGCCACATTGGCACACCAATGAACAGTACCATAGCGCGCACGACCATAAATTCGGAATTACCCTTTAAACAACCACAAATTCGGAATTTTATGAAAAAATATCATAAAATGGTAAATATTTTTAGTGATTAACACATATTAAGAAATATCCTGCTTTGTTTTGTGGGTTCTTCCCTTCCTTTTTCTCATTAAAAAAAAAAAACACACCAACGTGGCCAAGTTTGGTCCACTTTTTGAGCAAAGAACTTTGCCTATAAATAGGTATTCAATTGATGCACCAGAATACAAGAAGTGAGGGATCCGAAATCAAAGAAAAAATTGTATAAAGAGATCTTGGGCAAATCTTATGCCCTATAAATAGATACGCATAATAGTAGGAAGTTAAGCTTCCCATGAAAGAAAAAAATAAAAAAAAATTGAGTGATAAAGGGAGTAAGAACTATGTTGCACGGACACGCTTAGGAGAGGAGGAAATTGCGTTTCGGACACAGGGATATATGTACATGCCTAGGACACGTATCGGACACACCACGTGGCTTGTCGTTGACTGAAAAATAAGTCAAAGCAAAGGAGACGTCTGGAACACGGGAAGGACGCGTCTATGACACGGTTGAAAGTTGTTGGCCTATTTTTTTGAACCCATTTTTAAATATTTATAAGCTCAATTCTGATCTGGCTCTAATTTTATCCTGAACCCATCATATGCACCCTAATATTTATTATTCAGCTAATACATTGTTGTTATTTTCATTATGTTGTTTAACTATTATATATACTATTATTGTTTGCTTAGGCTACATTTCATTCTTCCAAAAAACTAAATTTTTTATTAAGAAGTATGTTTATAATTGGCTAAAAAAATTATTGTAGCAGATTCTATATTCAACCCTTTCAACATTTTTTTGTTAAAATCTTGTATTATATATATTTTTGAAAATTAATTTAATTTTAGATGTTATATAAGTTTATATTTTTATTGATAATTTGTCTGTGATTTTTTTAGATGTTAAATTAATTTACTTATATTTAATTTTTATGGTTACTTTAAATATTTGTAAGGTTGATATTTGAATATTTGTTTTTTATTTATGTGAATTATTTTTTAAGAATAATATTTGTAAGAATAATTATTTTTTATTATTTTATTATACATATCATTACCGTGTCATGTCCCCATATCCGTGTCCGTGCTTCTTAGAGTGAGAAAACAAAGAAAAGAAACAAAACCAATATATTGAACTGATAGCTCCAATTTAAAAAAAAAAATGGAAACATCTCTAGCACAATACCTTCTGAGCTTGAGCTTTTCTAGCCATGGCTGACCATCATCACCTTCCTCTTTAATTTTTGGTCCTGGCTTTATACTAGAAATGATGGAGAAAGGCTACTCCTTCAAAGGTTCACACTTTATAACAACGCTACTCCAATTATTTTTTTTCCTACCAAAATGGGTTGTTCTATTGTTGGTTAATTGAAGAGAAAATGAGTTAGAGCATTATCATTCATGCAATTAGATAGAAATTGCAAATAGTGGGTTTCACCATCATATCATTAAAATCTCAACTACACTTTCAAACACATTTTATCTATACAATTAATATCAAGGACCCATTTAATATTTTAATATATTTTATTCAATATATTATTTGAATTTATTATAAAAATAATACAATTGGGACCTATTTAAATTTTTTATTTAAATTAAATTTTCTCCCATGTTTAATCTTTTGCAAGCTACCAAAATTGAAAGCTTTCAAAACATCCATGCAAGTCCAATTGTAATGCCACCTCATCTTTTAAAATTTATCTTGCAAACCGATATTTGTGCTCTTAGATTTTTTGGTGGGGAAAGGAAAAGGAATATGAGAACTAGGAAGATAGCCTTTTGTTAAAAAAAAATTGAAGTTGTAATGAATTGTTTTTAAGGTAAAAGTGCACCCAAATTTAACATGATATATAGTTAGATTAAAGCAGCTTATTAGCATGCATGAAATACAGATAGGCAGAAATGCAGCGCATCGTTAGCTTAATTAATTTTTCTTTAATTTAATTAATCAAGCTTTACTTTAAATATTTCCATAAATTTTCAATTAGTTCTCAAGCTTTTCTTTTCAATTTAATCCAATATAAATTTTATTTACTTCAATTTGGACTATCAAATTAAATAATTTTTCCATTAATTACTTTATTTATTGACTAATTTATGTTTTATTACCTCGAAGCAACGCTCAAATTAAATAATTTTTCCATTAATTACTTTATTTATTGACTAATTTATGTTTTATTACCTCGAAAGCAACGCAAAGGTAACTTACTAATATATATATATATATATATAAATGAACATGTTCCACATGGATAAACATTTTCAAGAATAAAATGATAAATATTTTTCTTATTATATATTTATAAAAAATATTATTTATACTTACTAATACAAAAGTACGATCCTATTTGGTTTAGTTGTTGTGTATAGCTGATTTATATTAAAGTTTGGTAAAATTAGTTAAGTTATTACTATTAGAATATAAAAATTATCCTTATGAGCATTATTTATATAATATAAAATATATTTTTTATGATGTATGAATACAAAAAAAATTAAAATAATTACATTTTATAAAATTAATTATTTTAATAATTAAAATATTAATAATAAAATATAATAATTATGATTAAAATTTTCAATAATTTATATTATATAATTTATAAATGTGATTAATTAATTAAAATAATATAATTTTCTCTCATATAATACAAAAATACGGATTAAGAGGTGGAATATTAATGTTAGTTATTGATAACAAATAATAAAAAAAAATGTCTTAATTTTTAAAAAGGATAGTTTTGTCTTTTAATAGAATAAACTCCAACCGTTTTAAAAAACATGAAACTTTTTTATATAAATGTTGTTTAGAATATTTAACCAAATACTTCTAAAGTAGCTGTTGGATGTCAAACGACTAACATCTGGATACTATAATGCTTTTAAAGATTAAATTTTTGTAACTACTAATATAATCGAAAAGGAATATAAAATAAAAGATTTAATTTTTATCATAAAACTACTAATATAATAGGAGAGGATTATAAAAAATAAAATACAAAGAAATATTATTTTTGATATTTAAATAAGAAAATATAGAATAGAAAATTACTGAAAAGAGAAGAAAAAATAATTAAATTTCCAAATTAATAGGACTCTAAATATAATAATTTGTGAATTATCATAACGAGTGCCACAAAAAATTCAAATAATTCTAAGAATTGTCAAGTTTTCAATCACATTCTTTAAATGATAATTGTAATTGAAAATCATTTATTATTTTATTTCCCAAAATGTTTAATCATGTTTATTTTCTTGTATGGTTGTGTCTTTCACATAATTATATAAATTTTAAAATTATATTTTTCTATGTATTTTTTCAAACTTTTGTTGCATTGGAATTGATTTTTATAGCAAAACAATATTTTAAAAAATGAATTAAAAAATAAATTATTTTAATTATTATATATATATAATAAGGAGAGAGAGAGAGAGTTTGGTGTGTATATATACTGTTTGAGATAAATCATCTATACATCTATTACAATACATTAAAGGGGTTAATTACACTCATAACACCTAATCACAATTTTTTGTTTTATAACACTAAAATCACCAAATTTTATAAATTATTGTAAAAAAGTCATTACTAACTAATTTTAACGAGTTATCGGCTGAAAATTTCATTTCTTGTGGGTTTGTTTGATTATAATGGTATCCCAACTCTATCACTAATTATCTCTAACCACATTTATTGAAGAGTTGCAAAAAAATGTTGCTAGAGGTAACTAATTGTAGAACTGTGATACTATTATCAGCGATAATTTTTTTGCAATCCATTAAGAAATATGACTAAAAGTAACAAATATTAGATTTTTTGATACTATTATAATCCAATAAACCTACAAAAAATGAGTTTTTTGGTTGATAACTCATCAAAATTGGTTGGCAATGATTTTTCTATAACAATTTATAAAATTTAGTGATTTTAGTGTTAAAAAAAAAAAAAAATTTGATTTAGATGCAAATAATACAAAGTTCCGTAATCATATATATAATTAACTCTACATTAAAGTTCCTCGAGTTTGCAACTGTTCATTAGACTGCTCTTCCCAAAAAACTATTTTACAATACCACATCGTTTTTTTTTACCCACACATTGAGGCCCTTTTTGGTCTTTACATCAAACCCTTATCCATAACTGTTATGCTAATCTAGAGGTGGCCAGCGATTTTGAGGTTCAAAAAAATTTGAACAGGACTGGAACGGTTATGAGCCGGTTTCGAACTAGTTGGTTCCGTTCCAATTCAGCCAATTCAAATTATTTATTTTTTTAATATAAAATTAAATTTAAATTTAATAATTCAAAATAATTTATGAGTTAAAGAAATACAATTAAGGTTAAAATAGTATATTATTTATATAAATTGTAATTATTTGGAGTTAACTGTACAAATTGAGAAGAAAATTTAAATTAGGATAATGAGAGAAGTAATAAATATTTAAGTTAAATTTAAAAAATATTTAAAAGTAATAAATTAAAAAAATTTTAAGTGGAATATTTAGTTTTAATTTTAAAAATTATTTAAGCTAAATTTGAAAAAAAAAATGAAAGTAATAATGTTAAGAATTTATAAGTGGACTATTTATTTGTAATTTTAAAAAAAAATATTCAAGGTAAATTCGAAAAAAAAAGAAAAAAATATTAAAAATAATAAATTGGCTTGAACTTAATTTTTTTACCATTAATTAAGTTGTCTACATATCCTTTTAGGTTTTAGAAGAATCAATGTTTACGTAGTTTACATAGTTCTCTTACATTTTAATTTTTTTGAATGTCTCTTTACCTTATTTAATCCGAACCGCTAGTGTTAGATATGCCAACGGTTCCTTCGATCATAGAAGTTAACTTTTCGTCATATTCCTCTTTTTCAAATTCTTGTTGTCTTATGACCGTTTTAAATACTAGATCAAGTGCAACTGTTGAAACTAGATATGCAAATATTTGTTTTGGAATTTGGGTAAGGACATAATAAGTGTTTTGATGATAACTTCATCATTCAAAAATAGAAAACTCTTTACCTACTTTACTATCGCCAAATTCAAAATTTGTTATTAGATAAATGTTAAATTCAGGTGAACCATTAGATGATCGGAATTTTTTAGAACTTTTTAATATCATACGATCATCCTTTCTCATACTTCTCAATTCAACATTTTCATGACTAGAACTGGTGCAAGTAGGAATATTATATAAATTACTAAATTCATTAAATATGTCACAAATATTTCTTATAATTTCATTAACAATTGAATCAATACTAACATCTTCAATATCAAAACACTCATAATAAATTTGAAAATATTCATATAACATTGTAATTCTATACTTAGGATGAAGAACACAACATACATGATTAATCAAATAAATCATTTTAAAATAAGATAACTACTTATGTCGCATGACAAATATAATATTATGCAAAATAATATTATTTATATACTCTTTAAACACATCAACAATATTAATATATTGAGCTAAAAATAAATGATATGTAGGATAATAAACACTACTTAAAACATATGTTGAATCGTTAAAAACTTTTAAAACCTCTAAAAGATTTTTACAAACGTCTCAATGTTATAGATATAAATTAATTTGTCATATTAGTAGAAATAAATGACCATGATAAATCTTTATATGCGTATGACTCGTTAATTAATTCAAATGTGAAATTCCAACGAGTTGGGACATTTTGTGAAAATTTTTTCGGTCTTTTTGTCATTTTCATGATAAAATCGAATCCATAATTTCATAATTTTAGGATGTTCGTGCAAATAAATAATTATTTATTTTATTGGTTCAATTATATCACCCAATATTTTTAAAATAATCTTGTACACAAATTAAAAACATGACATGCATATCTTATGTGAAAAAATTTTCTATCAATATAAGGTTGACATAAAAATTGAAATTTTTTAATAGAAGCGGTGTTAGTCGCCACATTATCAAAACCGATTGAAAACATTTATTAACTAAACTGTATTCTTCTAAAATATTTTTTGTCATTTTATAAATATTATCTATTGGATGTCTATCATCAAATACTCTAAAGTCAAGTAATTGTTTTTAGATAATCCAATTATCATCAATCCAATGACATGTTATACTCATATATAAATGTATGCACTAGTGATCACTCCAAATATCACTACAAATTGCAACAAGTTCATTCAAAAAAGAAAAAATTTTGCAAAATTCTTTTTTATTTTCATTATACAATTTAAATAAAAGCACGTTTAAGAGTATTCCTTAGAGTATGTTTAAGAGTGTTCCTTGGAGCACATTTAAGAGTGCTCCTTGGAACACGTTTAGCAGCGAGATTTAAAGCAGTTTGACAAAAATTATTAAAGCCAACTTTTTTACCAAAACTAAAAGATAAATTTTCAGCACTTATCATTTTTGTCATTTCTTGTTTATATATTTCATCACTATATTGAAATAATGAAGAGTCAGAAGACGAGCCTATAAATCTAGAGATTTGGATTTTTTTTTTTGGATTTTTTTTTTGCAATGCTGAATTGAGTCGCATGTTTATTTTTCAAATGTCTTTTGAAAGTGTCATACCCACCTCTTTGTTTAAATTTATAAGTTTGGCCACAATAGTTACACACAACTTGTAATTGGTCATTATTTAGTTGTATTTTCTCGAAATGAATTTGAAAAATATTGGAAGAGCGGAGTTTTTGATCCAATCCTTGACCCACATTTGTTGGAATATTATTCGTCATTTTTTGCTTTGTTAAGTGCTGAGTTGAGAAGTCAATTCGTTTGTCATCTCTTACTTCTCATCCTTCATATTAACAAAATTATCATAATTTTCCATATTCACGAAAAAATTGTTGGAATTAAAATGACTTCTTCCACTATTATTTGTCATTTTTGAGAATAAAGAGAGAAAAATTTAAAAATTATAGAGTTTTAAAAAAATAGAATATAATTAGAGAGAATAAATAAATTTGTGTAGCTGAGAGAATTTGAACAAGTATGTATATAAAATTGAGAGAAAATTTGATGAAATAAAATTGAAATGAATTAAGTTATTTATAGAAAAAATTTTGAATAGTTGAAAAGACAAAAATGCTCTTAAATTATATTTGTTATTTTTCAGTTGTAGTGGCTTTTTAGTTTTTTACTATATTTATTTTTTAAAATATTTATATTATAAATTAATTAAAAAAAAAGTCAAATGACCGCTGTTGGGAGAAGGGTCAGGTCCTATCGTCAAAACAGTCACTGACCGTTCTGATGTGTAGGTATGTTCAGTTTTTTTTTTTTTAAATTTCGATTCCAATTCCAAAATAGGCTAAACCAGCTCGGAACCGGTATCTTAACGGTTCTGGTCTGGTTCCAGCTCGGAACTGATGACCACAAGTCCAGTCTGGTTCGGCCGCTTCCGAACCGAAATGACCACCTGTATGCTAATCCCCACATGGAAACCAATTTCTCTCAACTCTTGCCTTTTATCCTCTCTGCCGCTTCTCTCATTCTTTCTCTCTCTCTTTTTTTCTTAGATCTATTAATTTCTCCTCTCACTTATTGTTCTTAGGTATTTTGTTGATTTAGATTTTGGATCTTCTCTCAACTAATCTCTTGGATTCAGAAAAAGCCGGTATTGTTCCTCTCTCTATGTTTTTTTCTTCGCTTATCTTCCTATCCAGATTTCCTCTTAATGCTTCCTTTGTTTTTCCTTTTTTTTCTTTTGCTATATTTTCCCATCTAGATCTCATAATACTTTTCTCGTTTTTTTTTTAGGTATTTGATGATTCAAATTTTAGTTTTTTTCTCAACTAATCTCTTGATCCAGAGCCCAGTATGCTTCTTATGTCTATGGTTTTTTTGTTGTATTTTTGTGTTTAAATCTATGGTTTTTTTTTCTATAATTTATGTTCTAATAATTTTCTTTTAGGTATTTACATATCAAGATTTTAAAATGGTCATGTTTTATTTTATCCACTTACCAAATTTTTATTTTAAGGTTTTCGCTTTTCTTTGGGTTCTTTAGTTTGGGATGTTAAATTTGTCAGTGAGATGTGTTTTTATTTCTGCAATTTTTAAAATTTTTTTAATAATTTTATTTTCCTCATATACTGTTGATCTATATGTTTTTTATGTTTTTTTTTTTCTAATTTTCTGCTTTTCTTACTTTTTTTATTTTATTTTAGAGTTATATATAAAAGTTGATATAATATTATAACTTAATAATTAGATAATACAATAATAGAATAATTAAATTTATTTTTATTTAATATTAAATTAATATTTAATTTAATATGTTTTAATATTGATAAGTAATATGTTAGAGGAAATGGAGATCATAAAGTAAATATTAAGATATCCTCATATGATAATATAAAATAGTAGATATCTCGTTAGTAGACATCATTAAAAAAGGCAACATTATAAAATCAAACCAGACAAAGGACTTTTGAGAGCCCTTAAAGCAAAATGCGAGTATAATAAAGTGGATAAAATTATTATTATAGGCATAAAATTATTAGATTATCATCTTTTAGAAAAATTTAAAAAATTTTAAGAAAAGGGTTGCCATTTTTCATCTTTTAGAAAAATTGTAGAGAAGGTATAATAAAGTGGATAAAATTTTAATAGACATTATATAGCTATAAAATTATTAGATTAAAAATTTAAAATAGTAATAAATTATAATTACTTAAATAAAATTTATTTTTCTAAAATATATGAATAAAATTGAAAAGAAAAATAGTTTTTATTGATAATCTAAAAAAATCAATTGGAATGAAAACAAATTCTATTTTCTGAAATTAATGTCATTTGAATTTTTTTAAAATTTTTTTTCTTCTGTTTTCCCAATTTTTTTATTTTTGATTTTTTTTGAGTTATATATTTATTTAATATATATATATTTAGTTAATATAATGTAGTAGTAATAATTAGATAGCATAATGATTTAATAATTTAATTTATTTTTATTTAATATTTATTTATTATTTAATTTATTTAGTAAATATTTATTTAAGATTTTTAATATTATATAATATGTTGTATTCCTTTGATTGCAAATAATAATAATAATAATCCTATTTTTTCAAATTATTTTATTTTTTTCTATATTGTTGGGACACATTTTATCTTTAATTTTTTTTCTACTTTGTTTTTCTAATTTTTAATTTTTTTTCTATTTATGAATAAGATGTGTTATTCTTTCAGCTTTTTTTTTCTTTTGTTAATTATGCAAATATTGATGAAAACATGAGATGTAAATAAATTGGCCTATACTAAGCAATCTTCGTATTAGTGGTAAATTTCAGTAAATTTTTCAAGATAATATTCCAAATCTTTTCACATTTATAGACTTCATAAATGCAAATCTTAACATATCTTTTCATTAATGTTTGTAATTAATGCTATATATGGACAATAAGTTGTATGGCTAATAAATAGTATTCATTAGCATTGATTCAAGAATTAAATCCTATTGAGATTTGAATAATATGTCCTTAATTTTTTTACACATCTAAAAAAATGATGTATATATACAGAAATCACTTTTAACATCATAATAACCAAGTTGAAGATTGTTAGCATAAGTGATATATGGTTTATAATTCCATAATTGTCTAGCAAATCTTCTAGGGCAATTTTTATATTAATTGCAAATCTTAAAAGACAATATTCACATTAATATTTTTCATAAATGCAAATCTTCTAAAACCATCTTCACATTAATTTTTTCATAAATACAAATTTTAGCATATTTTCTCATTAATGTTATTCTTGAACAACAAACTGTATGCCTTATAAATAATGTTTATTAGTCTTGGTTTACTTGACATGAAATTTTGAAATTTTATTTAACTGATAGCTTAGTATTTGACTGTAGTTTTTAGAAACTATCTTGCATCATAATTTTGGTACTTAGATTTGTTTCATAGAATCATTAGAAAATTGTGAGCAATAGCTAGAGAGAAAACATACAAATGAAATAGGTTAAAATTCAAGCTTTTATGTGGAAATGAAATTATTTGCTGACAGATGCTCTTTTTTATTTTCTTTTTCGTTTTCTTTCTTATCTCTTTTTTTTTTTTAATCTTTTCTTTTCTTTTTTTTCTTTTTCTTTTTTTTTTATTGTGCCTTTTAAAAGGCTTACGGATACATATAGGATTACATATTGAAAATAACTAATACAAATTTACAATTCAAAATTATAATCAGGTTCTTGTGAATCTGGACTGAAGATAGGAATTTATTGTTTTGAGCTGCTAGAACTATGTGCTTCACTTGAATAAATATTGAGCAATTCTTGGAGTTCCTCGGGATTGCTTGCTGATGATATTCTTTTGAGAATTTTCTCTTTAGATTGTTTGAATTTATTTGGTAATGTTGAACTTGGTTGACTAGATGGTCTGCTGCCTTGAGTAAAATAAGAAATTACAGCATCTATATCTGTTTGACTAGTATTAAAATTATCCCACCATTTAGTTCGAAACTCTCTGTACAATGTGGGAAATCTGGTTTCCGAACCATGATCTAAATAATAGGTCCATGTTGTGATCCATGGTACTCGGAATATTATTGAGAAATTGACTATAAGTTTGATAACATTCTTCTCCAGTGGAATATAGCTTGAATATTTTGTATAGGCTATTAAAATATATTGGGGGAAAACATCAGTCAAATTACCAAAGTAAGTAAACCATATATAAAACCAGTTTGGCAATTCGGCTGAAAATTTGTTTGAGAAATAGAAAAACCAAGAATGATTATAATTACGTAAATAAAATGTTTTATACCAAGCCATTTGATAATCATAGTAATTATACGTAGTAGGACTAAAATCATTTGAAAAACGTTTGCTAGTATGGATTTGTTGATTCCATCTAGCTGAAGATAAAATATCTAAAATTTTTACTTTTGAATAAGCTATCTTAGATGGATTAATTTTATCAAAATTATGTTCAATCTCAACTGATCCAGTATCTATTAAAATATTTTGATAATATTCACGAGTTCTTGAAAAATCTGATTCATTGAAATGACAATTTTTTGGATATAGAAAAGATATTAATTTAATAAATCCTTCAGATGCCAAAGATACTTCTTCGTCATCTAAAGTTTTGACAAATAATTTTGTTAGGTGGAGAAAATATTCAGAACTAGTTTTCTGCGAAGAAGGGTTTGACGGACTTAGAGTAGATGGACTTGGGCTTGATGGTCTAAGTAAAGTTGAAGTAAAAGAGGGTCTTAGTTGATTGGGTGATGTTCTTGGTCTGATTGGGTAAAATGGGTTCTGATGAACTAAAGGTACTAGTCTTGAACTAGATGGGCTGGAAGAGGATGGGCTATTCTGCTTATTATAAGTAGCTTTTGAAAGTATCTGTTTATTAGAACTTCCCTGTTGATTATTCATTGTCCCTGTAAAAACTCACAGGATAAAAAATCAGGAAGAGAATTGTGCTCTCCTTTAATAAATTCAATTTCAAAATCAAAGTTACTTAATAAAGCTTGTCATCTAGCAAAAATTTGTTTAGAAACTAAATTTTGAACATCTTTTTCTAAAACACATTTTACTGCTAAACAATCAATGCGTAATAAAAATTTGTGCATATATAAATCATCTTCAAATTTTTTAATGCATAAAACAATACTTAAAATTTGCTTTTTAATAGTAGAATAATTTGATTAAGTTGGATTCCAACATCCTGAATAATATCTAACTAGACTTTCTTTATTATTATATTTTTGTTTTAATATACCTCCGAATTCTTTATCACTAGCATCAGTTTCTACTATTAGAAAAGAATCTGGGTGAGGTAAACTTAAACAAGGTAAATTTTTGACTCTAGATTTTATTTCTTTAACTATCTCTGTATGCTCGTTTGACCAAGGTTTTGGATTCTTTTTTAATCTATCATATAAAGGTTTGCATATTATTCCTAAATCTTTAAAAAATTCATGAACATAATTTAAACATCCTAAAAATCGTTGTAACTGTTTTTTATCTTTTATTTCATCAGGAAATTTATTAGAAAATTCTAAACTTCTAATTATTGGTTTAATGGTTTCTTGAAAAATATCATGTCCTAAAAACCTAATTTGCTGTTGAAATAATTTCATCTTAGATTCAGACATTGCTATTCAGACATTGCTATACCATTAGCATGTATAACATTATAAAAGTTTTCTAAGTGTTGTTTGTGTTGATTAATAGAATTGAAAAATATTAAAACATCATCTATGTAAACTATTGAAAATGAATTAATTGGTCTAATTATATCATTCATTATATTTTGAAATTCTGATGGAGCATTTTTTAATCCAAAAGGCATTACATTTCATTCATAATGCCCAAACGGTACATTAAATCATGTTTTATATTTATCTTCTTCTGCGATTTGTATTTGCCAAAATCCAGATTTCATATCAAATTTAGAAGCTTTTTTAATAGATCTCTTTTATTAGGTATCGGATATCTAATCCACTGTAATACCTTATTTAAAGGTTTATAATTTATTACTAATCTTGGAGTACCTCTTTCTATTTCAGCTGCATTCATAACATAAAATGCTGAACAAGATCAAGGTGACTTAGAATCTCTAATTAATCCTTTATTTTTTAAATCTGCTATTTCTTGTTGACAAGTTTTTTCTAAATCTTGACGCATATGTATAACTTTTGATTTAGTAGGTATCTTTGCTTCATTAAAGTCTTTTATATATGGTAATTTTACTATATGTTGTTTTCTGTTCCAAAAAGTATTAGGAATAGGTGCACATATATTTAATTTAAATTTTTCTTCTATTTCTTTTATTTCTTTTTGAATATCTAATGTTTCTATTTGCTTATCAATTTTCCTAATTTTTATTTCATTTGATAATTGTTTTAAATGTTGATTTTTATTTTTTATTATATTTATTTTCTGAATATTATTATCTTGTAACCAATTTACATCTTTTGTTTTAATAGGAAATGAAAATTCAAATATAATTTCTTTTCCTAATATTTTTGTCGTAATTCCCTTTTCTGAAACAGTAAAGGGATATATCATAGTAATAAAAGGTGTTCCTAAAATTATGTTTGTATTTAAATTTTTGACTAATATAAAGTTTGTTTTGAAACAATATCCTTGATTACATATATTGGCATTAGATAATTTATAATTGACAATTAATCTAGATCCACTAGCCGTATGTAGACGTTGTGATGTTTTTTCATAGTATTTAGTTGGTATTAAACTTTCTTGAATACAGTTTTGATCAGCACCACTATCTATTAAAGCAGTTGTAGCTAAATGAGTATCATTTATTATTAAATTTATTTTAACATACCATTTTTGATAATGAATTCTTTGTATATTATTTATATAATCTGTTGTATCGCTTGTTCCTATATCTGGTTGTTTGATAAAATTTTCTAATTCTTTAGCTAAATTTTCTCTTTCTAATTTATTAACATTTTCTTTTAATATATTTATTTCTCCTTTTAATTCTATTTTAATATTTTTTATTTCTTCTTGTAAATCTTCTATTTTTATAGGCTTTTTGTTTTGTTTAAATCTATTACAAATTTCTTGAAAATCATAAGGTTTGAATTCCTGTTGTATAGATGTAGTTCCTATTATATCTTTTAATTTTATTAAATATTCTTTTTTGATTTCAGGGTTATTTATTTTTTCTATAATATCTAATAAAAATTCCTTTTCAATATTAAGCATATTTATACTATTACAAGTACAAGGTTCTATACAATCACATTCATTATTACTAGATTCGGAATCTGATTCTTCATCTAATACATTTAAATCATTTTCAGAATAGTCAGATAGTTCTTCTTTTTCTTCTGATTTATTAGATTCTTCTTCATTTATAATTATTTTTAAAATTTTATTTTTTAATTGTTCCGATAATTCTAATTTATTTATTCTTTGTTTGAGTCTACAATTTCTAGCATAATGACCTATTTTTCCACATTTATAACAAATAATAATATCCTTTTGTTTTTTATTAGTTTTCTTACTAGATTTTTGTTTTTTAGTTGATGTTTTAGGTTTATAAGTTTTAGTTTGATTATATTGTTTTGGTTTATAATAATATCTTTTTCTGATTGGCTTATATGGCGATTTTCTCTGTTTTCTATATTTTTTAGATTTAGCAGATGAGATTATAACTGTTTCATATCCGTACTGTTGACAAAAGTCTCCTAATTCTTTCCTAGTAGAAGTAGAGTCTCGTTTTAATTTTGCTTTTAATTTAAAATCTGAACAAATAGCTAATTCTTCATTATTTATATAATTTATTATATTTCCATAAGTTAATGTATCATATGGTATAATTCCATTATTCTCGTACTCATATATATATATATATAAAAGCCGGACAAGATCACTGTTCATAGAGCAGTGCACTTCTAATTTTGCCCAAAGAGAAAACGGTACCGTATAAGCATACTTCCTAAACATATAACTATAAGAAAATGACGTCGTCCAGCTGGTATATACAGCACCCAGATACCAAACGCCATCGTATTTATCTAGACCAGTCCCGTTTTCTTTGCTTACTATTGCCCACTTTTTTTTTTTACTCACTGCAATATTGATTTATTGTTTTGAATAAAATTGAAAATTGAAGTTGAGATATGAAAATACTTATCCCTAACACTCATTGTCAAGCATATTAGTTTTCCATTAAATCTGAGTTTTATCAGTTTCTTTTTTTTTATTACTATATTTAAAGTGAAATGTATATATATATTTTTTAACTATGACTGAGTTTAGATTAAGAAATTTTAAATGAGAAATTTTGAATAATACATATATTTATGTAAAATCAATTATCTGATTATTTAAAAAAAAATTAAAATCTATAGAGTTTGGAAAATCTCTCTTCCACCGAAATCTTTCATTTTTAAAAGATTTGATTTCTCACATCTTAGGTGGAAAAGTCCAAAATTAATGAATTTTGATTAATGAAAAATTGTTGCTAAATATTTTTTTTTATAAGATTGTTCATAATAAATTAATAATATCCTAAAACTGTAAGTAATCCTAAAAAAGAAAAAATCAATTTTCTTTTAATTTCAATTTATTATTATTATTATTAAATTATTAATAAAAAATATTTTTAGCAATGTATTTAAATATTATAACACATAATAATTTTATTTTTTATTTTTCAACTCTTAAAATAAATAATTTTATTTTTAAAAACTTTTAAGCATATAATGAAATTGATTGTCTAAGTTTAATTAATAATTAATTATCAATATTTAATAAAATATAAAATTGAAAATTAATTTTTAAATCTATAGATTATAATTAGTAAACCAAATATAATTGTAAAGATAATTATATCATCAATTTATATATTTTATAGTCAAATCATATAATAAAATTCTTAAAATTAAAAAATTTCACAATCAATTTATTTAAAATTCACAAAATTTTAAAATCCTTCTATTAGTTGGTTTATCCGTGTTATTTTTATTATAATTTCATATTATTTGTTGTATTTACCATCAAATATTCTCCTTCCAACGTAATACAAGGCCACGTACTAGTATTTCATATATGAGAGTTGATAACTCATTCCTGTCCTGTCTAAATACGTCATATCATAAATTATTTGAAAGCCTCAAGATTTGAGATATTTTGGTGCTCCGTGATAAGATATTTACACACTAAAAACGAAATAAAATCAAGCCAATATATTCCTACAACCAAGTTAAACGATAATTTTTATTTCAAAACCAAATTCATGGAAAAAAGAAAAGATAATGGTGGTCATCGGTGATTATTTGGACATATATGGCAGATATATGGATACAGGTACCGGTATGAATATGAATACTAAAAATTAATATTTATAAAAAATATTAGAATATAGATATATAAAAAAATGTATGCATGCCGATATTTATAAAATTAATGAACAATGATGGGTATCAAACAAAATTTTATATTTTCTAAAAAAATATATTTTCAATTAAAAAAAATATACTTTTAATTTTTTAAAAATTGTAAAATATATACAAAACGTTTTATGTTGATATCAAAAATGTATCGAAAACATTATATACTATACGGATGCAGTACCGTGTATCATAAATTTGGACTATTCAAGATTGGCAAAGTCCAATTCAAGTTCTCTAATATTTTATTAAATAAAAACTGCTGATAGGAAGCTTAGAAAATGAATAGAAACATTAGTTTTCAGAGGAAATTATGAGCGATAGAAGTTCTTTTCTCCTTAGACATTTTACTTTTCACTAAAATTAATTTTGTAATTCGCACTTAAATTGTGAAAATCTGTATATTCTTATTAATTTGAGATCACATATGCACCAGTAGCCAGATAAAATATGAGAATTTTTGCTATTTACTGATTTATAGAAAAGATATTTATATTTCACTTTAGATAATAATAATAAAATTTGCTATTATTAATTATTATAATTATGTTATTTAATAGGTAAAAATATAAGAGAAATAATAGAAAGAGAAAAACAAATGAGAAACATTCTAAGAAAATTAAGCGATAAAATTTACAAAAGAATGATAAAATAATTATTTAACACAAGTTATTTGATGGATTTATAAGTGAGAAAGTTCAAGAAAAAAAATTATATACATAAATATTGTTGCTGATTTATCACTTTTATTCGTTGTTTTGCACGCGATTATTAAATATTAACTTTATT
Organism: Balakata baccata; assembly: GCA_949630135.1. Taxonomy (NCBI): domain Eukaryota; kingdom Viridiplantae; phylum Streptophyta; class Magnoliopsida; order Malpighiales; family Euphorbiaceae; genus Balakata; species Balakata baccata. The sequence goes on from CATIWF010116462.1 coordinate 17,079, forward strand.
ATTAATTATTATTTAATTTATATATATATATCTTTTTATTAATATTTTTATCTTATTATGATATTTTATTTATTGTGAATTACATAAGTGTATATTTATCTTAAATTCTATTAAATTACTAATTTGTTTATTATTAAAAGTTATATATAAAATAGAAGTAGTAAGTACTTTTATAGTGATTTTACATGTTTCTCCATTCTCAATCATCTACATGCAATGTATATAATTTTTAATAATTAGATTCATCATTATTAAATAATAATAATAATTTTGTCCAATAAATTATTTTTAGTGATGAAATCACACTTAATTTAAATACTAATGATTCTTAGTTATATTAATTCATATATCATACTATATATAAAAAAACTATACTGAATTTTTTTGTCCGTTATAGTTGTTAATTTATTTACTGTATATAAATTATTTTGTCCATTATATTTTTTTACTACGTCTTTCTAATATTTTTTTAATTAAAATTTTTTCATTTCAATATTAATTAATTATTTTTTATATATTAATTATTAAATAATAAAATTAATCTAATTAACTAATAGAATCAGATTAAATTTTTGGATAAATTGATCTACTTCTATTTCTATGATATATACATTATTAATTAAAAATTAAAACTTCCTTAAAAAAAAAAAAATGCACCGCCGTTTACTTTTGCCATTTGATATGAAAAGAACGAACCCACTAATAGATCATTTTGAAACCCTACAGCCTACAGACCCTCTTCATCTCTTCACCGCCGCATCCAATTTTCTCGTCTTTTCCTCTGCAGATCTTTACTCTTAGTTCCACACTTTCTTCTCCAAATCACGCAACTAATTAAGTAGAATTCTAGTATTAAAACATTAATCCACCGTAATTCCTTCTTCTCTCACCTGCTACTAAAGCTCATATTCCCATCTTCTGTGTTTTTAGCTAAATGCAGAAGCTGATATATTTTTTTCTCAGTCTACCTTTCACTCTCCTTCCTTTTCTCTCATCTTCGGATTTTCATTAATTCTTATGAATATCATATCTCAAAATCACATACAGAGCTCTTACATAGTAGATGATGATTATGCTAGAGTCCCTTCCTGCAAAAGATGAAGGAATTAGGAATCAGAAGGTAAAAATCTGATCTCTTTATCTTATTTCTTCAATTTTGGCTATATGTCCATTTTTTTTAAAAATTCTGTGTTTTTTAACTTAAAACTGTATAGGTTTTTTCTGAATTGGGCGGAGTTGGTAAAACACAAACTAAGGTATGCCATCAATTCATGTTAAATAAAATTTTGTTGAAATTGATGATTTTTTTCTTTGAGTTGTTAGTTGATGTTTATATTTGTATTCCGTACATAAAATAGATCATCTTGTGTACACCTCACTCCCAGGGAATATAAAATCAATTAGTAATTTTAGTGTCAAAGGACTGTGAGTCTGTGATGGTCCCAAATACACTGAAAAAGGGTATGAATTAAGCGTATCTAAATTTTATGGTTGTGATTTGAAATATTTATAATTCTCTTACCGAATGTTTATAGTATTTCCTTTTAGCATAATGAGGAAAGGAATAAAAACTTTAAGAAGTAAGATCAAAAGAATTATTTTGTAAAAATATAGAAAAAATTAATTATGAATATAAGTTCAAATTTCAAAATCGATTTTTGAACAAATATTAAAAAAAAAAAAAAGAATGAGAAATAAGCATAGATCAACAAACCACCTATTGGAATATCCTCGATCATCCTCGACCGACTATACATACATTATCACATACATTTTATTTGAACATGTTCATTTTATAAATGTCATTCATGTGAAACACATGCATACATAAAGATTTTGACTTAAATGTGTTTATGAGATGAACTGGTTACGTGTCAATTTATTTCAATGATACTAAGTCGCATGTGTTTAGTTATAAATTAAATAAGGATAAAGTATTAGAAATACAATGGAACAAAATGATTAAATTAAAGTAAACGAAATTTGACATAGCTAAATTAATTAAAGTATATTATATGATTAGATAATAATTTTTGGCATTGACTAGGTACGGTTAAATTTGCACAAAAAATAATAATAGGCAATAAATGAATAAACAAATAAAAATAAATGAATAAATAAATAAATAAATAATATTGGCGGTGGAAAAAGGCTAGAAAGCATTAAAGCTGCCCTCTTTTTATTTTCAATAAGAAAACTTGCTTCTCTATTCTTCATTCTTTCTCTCAAATTTTTCCAGCAACAAAACCAAGAAAAAGACCATCTGAAGGTTAGTTTGTCACCATGAATTTCTAGTTTTAATTTATGATTAATAGAATATAATTTAGGAGGTGCAAACTACTTAGGGTCTTGTTTTTTTATGTTAAAGGTTGAATCTAAAGAGACTCCAAACATAAAAGTTGTAGTTTTATGTCTTAGGTTTATGGCTATATGAATATTTTTGCAAGATTTTGTGTCTAAAAAGATATTGGCATTGGACTGAAACTAGTTTGGTTGTGGAGCCTAGTTGAATCACTTGTTGTGTTGGTTATTTTTCTATATGATAGAGTCTATAATTGAGGAAACTTAAAATACAAAAGTTATAGTTCTCTGTGTTAGCTAGCTGTATACTAAGTTTCATGATCAGATTATGAGTGGATGTTGAGTTATGGTCAAGGGAATCATGTCTGTTCCATAATTTGAGCTGCCTGCTTAGTGCCCTGTGCAGGTCCAGCCAATTGCTTGCCAATTTTGAGCTCCTTATAGAAATATTCTATAAATTGTCAAAACAACAAAGTTATAGGTATATGTTTTAGTTAAATTTTGGTACAAATAGTACTTTAATATGTTATGTATTTTGTGAGATATGACATTCAAAAGTTATACTGGTCCGGATGCGAACTCTGTTCTTGATCAGTCACAAGTACTCTACTATTTGAGGACTTTAAAGGCAGAATAGAGGAAAGTTGTCAATATGAAAAATGTTATATATATATATATATGTCTAAAAATTTTAACGGAAATATAACTTGCATGTTGTGAAATATGAAGGGCCAAAGTTAATGTCCTAAACTGTTTTAGGGCAGAAATGAGGCAGAAAACAAAACATGAATAGAAATATCATAAAAAATTACACAATGGTCCAATCGCTTTGCAATTTTGATATGTTATAGATTTACAAATTAGCTTTTATTAGAAACAAGAATTATACAAATTGGACAAATATAGGAAAGTTATAAACTGGTCAATCTACAAAGGTCACACTGCCCATAATGTCAAACCCTAGTTGGTGTTACAAATTATGCATATTTTAATTTATTTAAGTTTTACTAAGTTTATTTAGCTATCAATTGACCAAGTATATGTTCAATTAGACTAATAGCAAATTGGAGACTCCTAAGGAAGTGAGAGACAATAAATTAAAAGTTGGAAACCAAACAAAATGTGAGTCTAATTATCAAACGATTTCTCTGGTACGTGTGATTATTGTGTACTACGTGTAATGTGACTTGATTTGCTTTATTTGGAATATATAATTGCTATAATATGACCAATAAGACTGTTGAAAGTAAAGTACATATTTGTGTTGCATGTATAAGTTTTCTTTGTACAAGGCAAATGTTGACTGAAATATATAATGGTTGATGTAAAAGCAATGATTGTTGCAAATGCATATGCATATGGAATTAAAAGGTATTGTGACTAGCTAAATGACATTATAAAATAAAAGAAGAGACATACGGTCCAAACAAATGTTCAAAAGCAAAATAAAAGTTATATGGCTTAACAAATATACAAATATTACAAATGATTAAATTAGTTAGCAAATGCAAATGTTTATGGAAACTCGGGGGCAGTGTCTGTTTAGTCTGGTCACAACAATAAGAAAATGACAAAGTATAAATATAAGCAAATTAAATGTTTACATGATTTATATTCATATGATATTAATAAATAGAATGACATGTAAAATGCATATGAATGGAAATTATTACTCGTGATTGTAAATTGATAGGTACTTTAGAAAATTTTTTAGGGTTATTCTCACTAAGTCACAATTCATCAAATTGCATCATTTTTCAGGCAAAAAAGAGTAGTTAACTTATTTTGGAGGTGCATACCACATAGGAGATATGAATTGCAGGTTACTGGCTGAACATCACCAATCTCTCTCCTTGCATTTCACATATGTATAAGGACATGTGTTTTATGTTTTGAATTGTATGTCTGCATATGTATAATGTAGTAAATCTGCTGTGATGTGTATATATACATATTTGGCTTTGAACTTACTGCTTGAAATACTTGAACATATATTATATGAAAATATAATACAAGTATAAGTAATATCCAAAGGTATAAGGTTTTATATTTTAGTTTGGTATCAGAGGAGAAATATGTTCTTTGGGAATATGCATATGCATTAGAACATGATAACATGTGCTTCATATGTTTTGAACATTATTAAGTGATATAATTTCATATGTTATAGGGTCATGGTAGAGCATAGTTCACCAAGGAGAGAGAGGCAGGCCGAACATCACTCACATGAAGCATCTCATTATCCACATAGAGACCAGCCTGCATTAGGATCCTCACATGCAGAGATACCCTATGAGAATCCTGAACAGGAAATACAAGGTCCAGAAAGGCAGAGGGAAAGACGATATGACAAACTCAGAAAGAGAGGCAGGCT
>CATIWF010116499.1:0-12895 GCA_949630135.1 Balakata baccata
CGGGCAGTTACTGTCTGAAACAGGAGCTTTTGGGTCCTGATAACAAGGCTTGTCCTGCTGAGGAGAATATTGAAGCCATTTGTCAGTTCTTTAACACTATTGGAAAGCAGATTGATGAGAGTCCAAAATCACAGCGTATAAGTGATATATATTTCACTCGATTGAAGGACTTGTCATCAAACCCTCAACTGGCTCCACGACTAAGGTTCATGATTCGTGATGTTATTGATCTGCGGGCAAATCGCTGGGTTCCAAGACGCGAGGAGGTAACATATATCGTCATTCTTCATTTTGATAGTCAGATCTCACAATTCAGTTAATACTGAATGCTGCTTTTAGCATTTGAAAAATGCTGAATTTGAAATGACAGCAAGCTAGTTTCACTTCCAACTACTCTTTCATGTAGTGCTTGTGTTATGCTTCAGCTGCTGGTAATCAAAATGGTCAATATGATGGACTGGATTTTTTTTTTGGTACGCTGAAGTTGCTACTTTTCCAATAATATTTCTTTTCCTTCATCCAGCCACCAAATCTGTCTGCGTCATTATTCAGAGCCAGACAATGGTGACTGGCGTGGTCGTTCTGCGCCATTATCTGCACCGGGAGAGGAGAGGTCCTGGGAATCTCTTCGAGAAAACAGGGATCTGGCTGGACGATTTGATTCCAGACCAGAGGCAAATCAATTTAGTCGGCAAGAACAACTCAAATCCCAATTTTCTAGAGTTCAAATCTCTTCCAATCAATCGGAAATTTATATGGTCTATTCAATTTCTCCATGGCTATGCTATTTTCCTTTTAATGCATAGCCTTCCGAAATTATGATTTATTCCAGGAATTAATCTTCATCTAATAGAAACACATTGTTCGTATTGGCTGTAATGTGTTTTGTTAAATGAAGAGCATCTTTTCGCGATACATCTTATTTTAAGGACAATAATTTAAAAATTCGGTTACGCCTGTTAAGTTATGCGTGCTCTCTTGCATTATTGTTTCGTGCCACTGTAGACACAATGATGATATTTTCTAAAATAAGTTAATTGGCCTATTGAAACATGAAAAGGTTTATCGTTTGAAACATTGCTACAACTTTTTCACTAGATATTATGAAATGTTGTCACCTGAAGAATTAAGTTTAGTTTCACTAGGCATTAGTTATTTCATTGTAGAATGAATGGATTGGTGACATAAGTTCCTCTGGCTTTTTTTTTCCCCTTTAAATTTAGCAAACAGTGCACATGCACACACATGTTGCCTTTTCATTTCCTCTCCGTAATTATTGATTTTTTGCATTGAAACCTATGAATACCAGGGCATTAGATGATAATGCTTGTTATTTGATTTTAAGAAAAAGGGACTTTAAACAATGTAAGCATTGTTGCTGATCTGATTTACTACATTAAAGATGTTCTTTGAGTTTTACATAACTGTTCTCTCCTTCGATTACTGATAAGCCTCCCACCAGGGACACTTACACTGGGAAGAAGAAAGGAGTTAAGGTGTGCTCGGGCACTGAGTAAGTCTGAGGCAGATTCTTTTAGAATAAGGTTGTTAGGGATGATAGGGTAAAATAGAGTTTTTAGGTGAAAGTTTGTTATGTTGGGATGGGGAGCAGTAGCTATTTTAGCAGGAGAATGTTGGGAGCAGGGTATCTTTTGCATTTTTGCCATTTAGTCCTTGTGACTTAGGAGAGAGAGCAAGCCTCTCGAAAGTTTGTAGCCAACAACTTTCCATTAATACAATTCCTTCCCGTTTCTGTCCATCTTCCGTGTTTGGGGTAATTCTTATCAAATTGGTATCAGAGTCGGTCCAATGGCTAAGAATAACTCCAGCCAGAATCTAGAAACAAGGTTTGAAGTAGTTGAAGAGGAGCTGGACATTTGCGGGGGGTCTGTTGATGATTTGATTCAGATGAAGAGCACCATGAAAGAAATCTCGGAACAGATGGTTCAGATGAGAAAATGGCAAGAAGAAGTTTCCAAATCCGGATCAACATAAGGAAGGATAAGGAGGTGGTTACTAACACACCAGAACCAGTTCTGACGAGCACTTTGTCCGGTCAGGGCAGAGCAGCTCAATCAGGAATTACTTCTCCTCATAAGGGCAATACCGAAAGGAAGTTTAGGAAGTTGGAGTTGCCGTTGTTCGATGGAGTGGATGGTCGATAACTCAAGGCGGAAAGGTTCTTTGAGTTGCAACGGTACACCGATGAGGAACAAATGGAAGCCGCCGTGATTGCCATTGAGGGTGATGTTTTGCTGTGGTACCAATGTGAAAATTGTCGCCGACCTATAGAATCCTGGATTGTCACGAAAGCATTATTGTTGCAGCACTTCAGGTCAGTGAAGGAAGGAACATTGCATGAGCAGTGGCTGGATTTGAGGCAAACCGGGACAGTGCAAGAATACAAGTGATCTTTCATCACCCGAGCAGCACCACTGGAGAAGGTTTATGAGCAAATCTATATCAACAAGTTCATCATCGGCCTCAAACCTGAAATTAGGAATGAGGTAAGAATGCAAAACTCCATTGGGTAGGGCCAGGCCATGGATATGGCCTAAAAGGCTGAAGAGAAATTAAGTTTTTTAAAAGTACAAAGCCCAGGCTCTCATTCTAATCTCAAGGGCAGCTCATACGTCAAGTTTATAGCCAACCCTAGACCACCCAATACTTCTCCTTCCTCAAAATTCAAACGCGACGTGGCGGCTGACAGATGCTGAAGTGTAGCGCTGGAAGGAGAAAGGGTTATGCTACCAATGTGACAAAAAATACACGCTGGGACATCGGTGCAAATTTAGAGAGTTGAGTGTGTTGGTGGTCTGGTCAGAAGAAGAGGAAGAGGAGGAATGCGAGCTGGAAGTAGAGAAGGAAGAAAGCATGAAGCAAGTGGAGGTTTCTCTCAATTCAGTCACTGGCCTAACTAACCTGAAGACGATGAAAGTTAGAGGAAGCATTGAAGGGCAGGAAGTTGTGGTACTTATAGACCCGGGAGCAACACACAATTTTGTATCTACCACTCTGGTAGAGAAATTGAAGCTGATAGTCATCAAGACTCCAGTCTATGATGTGGTTTTGGGTAATGGAACTCTGGTACCTACAGATGGAGTTTGTCAAGGCGTGCGGCTGCTGATGCAAGGGGTGGATATTGTGGAAGAGTTCATTCCATTGCAGTTGGGCAGTGCAGATGTCATCTTGGGAATCCAGTGGCTTGAATCGGTGAGAGGTACGTATATAAATTGGAAAACGCACGTTATGAAGTTCAGGCTCAATGGGCAGAAAGTTACAATCAAGGGAGACCCCGCCCTAGGGAAAATTCTAATTTCTCTGAAGGCAATGATGAAACTTTGAGAAAAGAGAAACAAGGGTATATTGTGGAGCTGGATTCATGGGGTGAGCAAGAAGGTTCAGATCATAAATTTTCGGATGCTTTGCAGGAGTTGTTGAAACAGTATGCAAAAGTGTTCAAGAAACCACAGGGATTGCCACCGATCCGAGGCTGTGAGCATGAAATTATATTGAAAGAAGGCATCTGTCCAATAAATTTGAAACCATAAAGGTATTCTCACTGTCAGAATACCTAAATAGAGAAGCTGATTCAGGAAATGCTTTCGGCTGGCATCATTAGACCCAGTACTAGTCATTTCTCTAGCCCAGTCATCTTGGTGAAGAAAAAAGATGGCAGTTGGTGTTTTTGCATCGATTATTGTGCATTGAACAAGGAAATGGTCCCTAATAGATTTCCAATTCCTACCATAGGTGAACTTTTGGATGAATTGCACGGAGCTGTAATTTTTACTAAGCTGGATATCACCAAATTCTAATCAAGTTGGGCCATGAACATAAAACAACTTTTCGTACACATGAGGGCCACTACAAGTTTCTCGTGATGCTGTTTAGGTTGTCCAATGCCCTAGCAAACCTTCCAATCCTTAACGAATGAAGTTTTTCGACCATACTTTCAGAAGTTCTTTTTATTTTTATTTTTTATGATATTCTAGTGTATAGTGCTAGTGAAGTGGAACATATGAAGCATGTAGAGATGGCCTTGCAATAATTATAGGAATTCACCTTGGTAGCCAATCAAAAGAAATGTGAATTTGGAAAAACATAATTGGTTTATTTGGGTCATGTGGTCTCTAAAGATGGGGTTTCAGCTAATCAATCCAAGATTAAGGCAATGCAAGAGTGGCCTACTCAAAGCAATATCACTGAATTATGTGGGTTTCTAGGGTTGACGGGGTATTATCAAGTATTTGTCCGCAACTATGGGGAGATTGCTTGGCCATAACTGAACAACTTAAGAAAAATTGTTTTGCATGGAATCTTAAAGCTGAAGAAACCTTCCAGAAATTGAAGCGGGCTATGATTACAGTCCTCGTTTTGGCTATGCCGGATTTCACCAAAGAATTTGTCATCGAAGCCGATGCATCAGGGTATGCTATTGGGGCTGTTCTGATGCAACAACAACGACCCATTGCCTATTTCAATCAAACCTTGGGGCAGCGAGCTCGGTTGAAGTCCATATATGAATAGGAGATCATGGCCATAGTATTGGCTATCCTAAAATGGAGACATTACTTGCTGGGGAGGCAGTTTGTGGTGAGAACAGATCAACAGAGTTTGAGACACTTGATGGAGCAGAAGATTATTGGGCATGAGTACTAGAGATGGATCAGTAAATTAATGGACTTTAACTTTGAAATTCAGTACAAACCTGGGGGAGCAAACAGGGTGGCAGATGCACTATTCAGGGAGAGAGAACTGCTGGAATGACAAAATCTAATAGTACCAAGCTGGCGAGATTGGCCTAAGCTGAAAGTAGAGTTGGAAGCGAATGTATTCTTGTGAAAGTTGAAGGAAGATGTTGAAAACCAAGCGGTGCAGCCGCCTGGATATTGTGTACAACACGGGTTGCTGTTCTATAAGGGGCGGTTGGTTCTGCCCAAGACGTCCAGTTTAATTCCATTAATTTTTGAAGAGTATCATGCCACTCCCATTGGTGGGCATTCAGTGGAAACTAAAACCTATCACATAATTGCTCAAGAGCTGTTTTGGGTTGGAATGAGAAAAGATATTGCAGCTAGGGTGGCTGCCTGTGATGTATATCAACGCCAAAAAGCCTCCACTACCTCTCCTGCAGGGCTATTACAACCCTTTCCCCTTCCCAACAATGGGTGGGAAGAAGTGACCATGGATTTCATTGATGGTTTGCCAAATTCCGAGGGCAAAATAGAGATTTTGGTGGTGGTTGATAGGTTTACAAAATATGCACATTTTCTGGCTTTGAAGCACCCCTACACAGCTCCAATAGTAGCAGACCTGTTTGTGCGCAAAATAGTTTGCCTTCATGGCATACTGAGCTCCAACATCTCGGATAGGGATTGCATTTTTGTTAGCAATTTCTAGAGGGAGTTATTTAAATTACAGGGTACAGTTTTAAAGCGGAGTACCGCTTATCACCCCCAAACTGACGGCCAATCCAAAGTTGTCAACTGTTGCCTTGAGACTTACTTGCATTGCTTTGTGTCGGAAAAACCTACCAAATGGTTGAAATGGCTTCACTGGGCAGAGTATTGTTACAATACAGCCTATCATTCTTCTCTCAGCTGTACTCGATTCAAAGCTTTGTATGGGAGGGATCCCCCTCAACTGCTGCCTTACAAATGGGACGCATCTCCTGTCACATCTGTTGATCAGTTGTTGTTAAACCAAGATGCCATGTTAGATGATTTGAGAATGCATCTTTTAAGAGCCCAACATTGCATGAAATGACAAGCTGACTTACACAGGCGGGATGAGGAGTTTGAGGTGGGCGATAAGGTGTTCTTAAAGCTCCAGCCATATAGACAAAGTTCTTTAGTTACAAAGAAGAATCAGAAATTGGCAGTAAGATATTATGGGCCATTTGAGGTGCTGGAAAGGGAAGGCAAGGTCGTGTACCACCTCAAATTACTAACTACATCAGCAATACATCTAGTTTTTCATGTTTCCCCGTTAAAACATGCTAAAGGGAATCTGCTGCATGCTTCAGATCTGCCTAAACAGTTGAATGCTGAATTAAAACACATGGTAGAGCTTGACAAAGTTCTGGGTCTATGAACCACAGCTCATGGCCAGCTAGGGAATCTTGAAGTTCTCATCCGTTGGAAAGGCTTGCCCGCATGTGAAGATACTTGGGAGGAGTTCGATCTGATTGCCTCTCAATTTCCAGCTTTTCACCTCGAGGACAAGGTGCTTTCCTTGGGAGGCAGTATTGACAAGCCTCCCATCAGGTACACTTACACTAGGAAGAAGAAAGGAGGAGCTAAGGTATGCTCGGGTACTGAGTAAGTCTGAGGCAGATTCTTCTAGAATAAGTTTGTTAGGGATGAGAGGGTAAAATAGAGTTTTTGGGTGAATGTTTGTTATGTTGGGATAGGGAGCAGTAGCTATTTTAGCAGGAGAATGTAGGGAGCAGGGTATCTTTTGCATTTTTGTCATTTAGTCCTTGTGATTTGGGAGAGAGCAAGCCTCTCGAAAGCTTGTAGCCAACAATTTTCCATTAATACGATTCCTTCCTGTTTCTGTCTATCTTCTTTGGGGTAATTCTCATCAATTACATTATATTTTGTCTTTGTATTTCGTTAGTAACCCTGTTATTAGCTTTTTCCCTTGTCACTACTATTGTTGTCTTTATTATATTTTATTGCAAACTTCTGCATTTGTTGGCATATGGATTGACTTTAATTCCAAAATTTGTAATTTTTTTTTTCCAAAACTAGAGGGGTCCTGCTCCAGCTTTACACAAGGCTGCGGTGCCGTGGTTAGCTAGAAGGGGGAATCTTTCTGAGAAGGAGCGTGTCTTAAAGACTGTAAATGAGTAATATTTTTTTAAGTGTGGCTTTCTGCATTATTTAGCACAGAATGCATATATTTTTGCATTTATTTATTTTATGTGGACTTGTTGCCAGTATTAATATCTTTTTGATAATCCTTAAAATACTGTGTATGGTTTTTATATATTCTTTTATTAGTAAAAATTTGTAGGATACTAATTTATTGAATTAGCAAAGCACCCATATGAAAGTTATTATAAATTTTCAGTGCTAAGTTGAAGTATTAGTTATTTCTTATCAAGCAACAAGTTTTGTAGTATATGTAATGTATTCCTAATCTACTTTGCCTCAAATTATACACATTTGTCTGTATGAATCGACTAATAAGATGTGATATTGCAACGTAATTTAGTCCAAGTTCAATAATGCTCTGTGAGAAATTTAGAGAAAGAAGAGAAAATATGGTGAAGATTGAAATTCTCAGTTTGGTTATTCCCTCAAGCTAATGGGTATATACTCTAAACTGGAGGATACAAAATAGGAATAAAAATCATATACAAAATAGGAATAAAAATATAAACGCATATTTTTAGCATAGAATTATGCACACATAATTTCAAATATTTCAACACCCCCTCAAGCTGGAGCGTATATATCATATGCTTCTAGCTTGTTGCATATATATTCAATCCGGGGTCTTCTTAGAGCTTTAGTAAGAATGTTTGCCAATTAATCATTTGAATTCCCAAAACTAGTGCAATACAGCTAGATTCGATCTTCTGTCTGACAAAATGACAATCTATCTCAATGTGTTTTGTTCTTTTATGGAAGACCGGATTTGAAGCAATATGTAAGGCTACTTGATTATCACAAATTAATTTCATTGGACTGAAATCCCTACACCTTAATTCTTGAAGTAACTATTTTAACCAAACAAGTTCACAAGTAACTAAGGTCATGGCTCGATATTTTGCTTCAGCACTTGATCTTGCTACAATATCTTGCTTGTTACTCTTCCATGATGTTAGATTTCCTCCAATCAAGACAGTATCTTGAAGTGGATCGTTTGTTTGAAGGAGAACCAGCCCAATCAGCATTTGAATGACTAATAATCTGTGTATGTCCTCTATCTTCATACAATAGATCTTGTCCTGGAGATCCTTTATCGAAGGATACGTATTACTGCATCCCAATGGCAATCATAAGGGCCTTGAAGAAACTGAATGACCACACTTACTACAAAAGAAATATCTGAGCGAGTTATGGTGAGATAATTGAGTTTTCTCACCAATCTTCGATATTGTCCAGGATCTTTCAGTGGCTCCCTTTGTCTTGGAACAAGTTTAACATTTGGGTCCATAGGAGTTTCCATAGGTTTGCAATCTGACATTCCTGCCTCTTCCAAAATATCTAAGACATTTTCACTGTGAAATAGCAATACCTGTATTTGATTGTGCCACTTCAATGTTCAAAAAATATTTTAATTTTCCTAAGTCTTTAGTTTGAAAGTGACTGCAGAGATGTTGTTTGAGTTGGATAATTCCTTCATTATCATCACCTGTTATAGCAATATCATCCACATATACCACTAGATAAATACATTTTCCATGAGTTGTATGACGATAAAATGCAGAGTGATCTGCTTCGCTTCTATGCATCCCAAAGTCTTGAACAACATTGCTAAACCATCCAAACCATGCCCTTGGAGACTGTTTCAAACCATAAAGAGATTTCCGCAGTCGACAGACTAATCCAGACTCCTCCTGAGCAACAAAACCTAGCGGTTGCTCAATATAAACTTCTTCTATCAATTCTCCATGTAAGAAGGCATTTTTAATGTCCAGTTGATGAATATTCCAATGGTGCATGGCAGCAAGAGAAATAAGAAGCCGAATGGAGGCAATCTTGGCAACTGGAGAGAAAGTATCCCCATAATCAAGGCTAGAAACTTGAGTATATCCTTTGGCAACCAAACGAGTTTTTAAGCAGTGTATCTTGCCATCAGAACCAACTTTCATTGCATAAACCCAACGACAACTAACTACAGATTTTCCAGATGGTAAAGGAACTAGCTCCCAAGTATTATTAGCATGAAGAGCGTCCATTTCCTCAACCATAGCTTGTTGCCAACCTAGATGTCCCTGTGCTTCACTAACACTTTTTGGGAGACACAATAGATATACAAAAACATAGTATGAAGGAGATAGACGATGGTAACTCAAAAAATGATAAATAGGATGAGGATTACGAGAAGAACGAATACCTTTTCTGATTGCAATAGGTGGAGTGGGTTCCTATGTTTGGGACGTGACCGGTGTTGGTGAAGCTGGTGGTAGAGGAGATGAGTCACTTGGAGTATTTATCTGATCTGTACTTGCAACAGGATGATCATGAGTATGTATAGATCTTCTAGAGTAGACTTGTAATGGTGTAGGAGATGGTGATGGTGTGATCAAAATGGAAAAAATGGGAACTGGAAGAGCTTCTAATATATCTTTTTGGTTTGTGGTCAGTGAAAAGTAAGGAGATGACTTGAAAAAAGTTACATCTGCTGAGATAAAATATTTGTTAGTTGTTAGATCATAGCATTTGTAACCTTTGTGTAGACTAGAATATCCTAGGAACACACACAATAGCTTTGGGATGAAGCTTATTCTTACCAGGAGTATGATTATGAACAAAACAAATGCATCCAAACACACGAGTTGAGAGAGGGTAAAATGGTTATCCTGAGAATAAAATAGAATAAGGACTTTGATTTTGCAAAACTGATGAAGGCATTTGATTGATTAGATAGCATGCAGTTAGGACAGCATTTCCTCAAAAACGAAGTGGAACATGATAATGGATAAGCATAGTTTGGGTTGTTTCAGTGAGGTGTATATTCTTTCTTTCAGCTATGCCATTTTGTTGAGGGGTATGTGCACAAGAAGATTGGTGAAGAATTTCCCGAGAAGCCATAAATTCTTGAAAAAGAAGACATATTCCTGTGCATTGTCGTTGTGTAAAACTTTAATTGAAACTCCAAATTGATTCTGAATTTCAATACAAAAGTTTTGAAAAATAGCAAATAACTCAGATCTAGATTTTATTAAAAATAACCAAGTATAACGAGAATAGTCATTAATGAAAGTAACAAAGTATTGAAAACCCAAGTTTGTACTGACACGGCTTGGACCCTATATATCAGAATGAACAATGTCAAAGATAAAAGAAGCTCTATTATTTAATCTCTTAGGAATAGAACTACGAGTATGTTTCCCAAGCTGACACGACTTGCATTTAATGGAAGACAATTTTGAAACACGAGGAACCATCTTCTGAAATTTAGAGACTAGGATGACCCAGGCGATTATAGAGAAGATCAACTGAACGAGAAGAGGTAAAGGCAGTAGATGTTGCAGGATAAGTAAGGTAGTATAATCCATTCAACTCATGACCTTCGCCAATCATCTTCCCCATACTCCTGTCCTGCATAGAAACAGAAATGAGAATCAAAGATGACTCTACAGATAAGTTGTTTGGAAAGTTTACTAATGGAAATTAAATTGTAGGGACACTCTGGTTTGTATAAGACAAAAACTAAAGGAATAGAAGAGACAAGTTTACTTTCTCCTACTCCGTTAATCAATGTTTGAGATCCATTAGCTAAGGTAACCGTAGATGGAATAGATAGAGTGGAGAGTAGAGAAAATGTTTTTATTACCAAAGATGTGGTTAGAGGCACCAGAATCAAAGATCCAAGATCCACTGGATGAAGATTGTGTTAGGCAAGCAAAAGAATTACCAGGTTGAGCAACAGAGACCATAGAAGAAGATGACTGCTATTTCGATGCTTGATACCTTAAATATGCATCATAATCATCTCCAGTCAATGTAACCGAATTAGACCCTTGAGTTTGTGTAGTTGGTAGAGGTAGAATCCCATCTCCTTGAATCATATGAGCAGCAGATCGACTAGACTGAGTAATCCTTGGTAGTCGACCATGAAGGGCCCAACAAGTGTCACGAGTGTGACCCTGCTTATTGTAGTAAGTACAATAAAATTTGAAGCTTTTCCCTTTTCTATTATCTTCCTGCTGGCTATGTTTCTATATGGCTAGTACATGTGACTTAGTTTCAATCTTGGTTGAGGAGATACGAAGTAATCGAGCAAATACTTCCTCTAGAGTAGGAATGACTGGACTTGCAAGGATTTGATCTCGTACCTAAGCCAAATCTGCTCGAAGCCCTATCAAGGTTATCACCATAAACAATTTGTCTTCCTGGGCTTCCTGCTTAGTAATGCTTTCTTGAAAAGGGCATGAGAGAATTAAATTCGTCTTTTAACGTTTCAATTTGGTCCAAATAACTAGCCATATCTTGAAATTTTTGCTGCAAATGATCAGACACAACTTTATAAATATGTTGAATATCATTAGTATACAGTGTCTTAGCCTTAGTCCAAACTTTGTAACTTGTTTTGCAAGATTGAAAAAAGGTCAATAATTTTGGCTCCAAGGAATGCCTCATTAAACTGCATAATTGGCGTCAATTTTAATCCATGCACACCTAGTCTTTTCATCAATTTTAGTAGCATTTTTTCCTAAGTGATCACTATATCCTTGTCTCATAAACCACAATTCAACAGATGCCGCCCATAAAACATAATTATCACTGCCTTGTAGTTTGATAGTAGTGATGGCTGAAGAATTGGAAATAGATGAGGTAAAGGGTTTAAGAGCACCTGAAATGTCAACCATTTGTTGAAGGAGCTGAAATACCAAATGCAACAGAGACTGCTTTAGAGGTTAGAAAATCGGATGAAGCCGGAACATGAAAACAATGTCACCAACAGGAGCAGAAAGGCAGGGCGACTCTTTTGATAAAAAGTGCGTCACGAGTGGTGGTGAGAAGAGAAAGTGTGTGGATAGAAGCGGGTTTAGTGAACAGTAGTGATGAATAGAAACAATATAGAAGAAGAGAGCACCGGTGGAACCACTAGGGCTCTGATATCATGAGAAATTTAGAGAAAGAAGAAGAAGAGAAAATATGGTGAAAATTGAAATTCTCAGTATCCTCCAATTTAGTATATATACCCATTAGCTTGAGGGAATAATCAAAAAAGATATAAACACATATTTTTTGCCTAGAATTATGCACACATAATTTCAAATATCTCAACACTCTGAAATGTCATAACAAATAAATTATTCCTAGTCTTATTTAATTACACCTCGTAATCCTTTTGCTTGCATCTTAGCTGAAGCTGAAATACAATATGAATGCTTATATAATACTGTTGACTAAAAAAATTTGCTTAATAATCCATATTTAAGATAATAATTCTAGTTTGTGAGGTTCAGTATGAGATTTGAGTTTATATGTAATATATGTGATAGCATATTCAAAACTAAGTTTTTTTTTTTTTTTCGGTGCGGATTCTGCAGAATACTGAACAAGCTTACACCTAAGAATTTTGATCTTCTCAAGGATCAACTTATTCACTCTGGCATTACATCAGTTGATATCTTGAAGGTTAATTGATTTGTCATGGTTTTGTTCATATAGATGTGCTCATTGCCAGATGAAGTTATGGGTAATGTCATGCAGGGTGTGGTACAGCTTATATATGAGAAGGCTGTCCTGGAGCCTACATTTTGTCCCATGTGTGCTCAGTTGTGTTATGATCTCAATGAAAAGCTTCCCCCATTCCCATCAAATGAACCAGGTGGGAAAGAAATTACATTCAAGCGAGTTCTCCTGAATAACTGCCAGATGGCATTTGAGGGTGCTGATAAATTGAGGGATGAGGTTAGGCAGATGACATCTCCCGAGCGAGAGCTCAAACAAAGGGAGAAGGAAAGATTGGTGAAGCTTCGTACCCTTGGAAACATTCGTTTGATTGGAGAGCTTCTGAAGCAGAAGATGGTCCCTGAGAAGATTGTCCATCACATTGTTATGGTCTAAATTTGAAAATGACTTATAGGCTCGTCATTGATGAAGCATCAAGATTTATTCTAGTTCATTTTGTTTAATTTATATATTTATTGGTTTGCTTACGGGCAGTTACTGTCTGAAACAGGAGCTTTTGGGTCCTGATA
>CATIWF010116518.1:0-51784 GCA_949630135.1 Balakata baccata
ATATTGGAAGATATTTTAATAATATTCTTATTTAGTTTGATTTATGTAATTAGGGATATGTAGAGATTTATTTCCTAGTTTGTCTTGTTTCCTATTCTTTATATATTTGTTTCCTATTTTATATTCATAGAGTTGTATATATAAGGTTTTCTACTATCAATGAAATAATCGATTTCTCTTCATTCTTATTTTTTTACAATTTTAAAAAAGTCTATGAACCATGTAATATACTAAAATTTTATGTGAGGAAGTTGACAATGGGTGCCTTTCTCTTCCAGTGTTGCATGCGGTATGGGCCATTCCATGGTTATAGTTGATAGAACAAATGTTGGTGACCGACTTGAACAGGTAAATTTCTTTGTAATATGTGGCATTCGATACATATGATAGGTGTTGCTTTTGTGTGATCAACTTTTTTTTTTTTCTTTTGGATTTTCACAGCTGGAAATCTATGATGGTAAAGCTTCTGGTGAAGGTATAATAAGGGCTTTTCTTTCTTCAAGAAAAAGTGTGATTGCTTCTGTTTTTCAGCCTTTGAAATTTCTTTTACATGTAATGAATGGCATGGCATCACACAGCTGAAGTTTTTGGAAATTGACCAGATTATTTTTTAATGCAGTGAATGTGGAACCTGTGACCAAAACCACAGCTGTCAAGCAAAGTGCAAAAAAAGGTACCACTAAAGCTTCTGATAATTCAAAGAAGCGGAAGAAGTCTAAGGATTCATCAGGATCGGAAGAGGAAAAAATTGATGATGAAAGTGACGATAGTGAAGAACAGGTCAATGGCCGGACATCACAAAGTAAGCGGGGTGGAAAAGCTTCCAGCAGAGGTCGAGGTAAAGGTACACCAAAAACAGCATCAGAAGGGAAAGGTTCTGGGCGGGGAGGAGCTGCTAATAGCAGCAATAATTCATCTCAAGCAAAAGGTGGCAAGAGAGGAAGGCCGCGAAAGGCATGAGTTCGCATGTTACCGGGCGGAAATGGAAATTTTGCGGTGTAGAGGTTTCATGCATTGGCTACTGTATTTTTATTGATCAACAATCTCCACCTTCATTTTCAGTTCCCCTCATTGCTTCACAGCATTTTTTGTCATGTCAAGGGAGACAATTTCCCTGGATTAGGGCCTTGATTTCATAGAGATCTGATTGAACTGAAACGCTTTGGGCGACAATTTGTACCATTTTATATCAAAGAAAAATTTCTCATTCGATTCTGTTAATTGATAACGAGTTAATTAATCTATAGTTTCTTTTTGTAGAATTTGTTACAACTATTTACTCAAAATGGAAAATTATAGTAGGATTATTTGGAATTTTTTTTATTGTGCTTAAAGAACTCAATAGTAAAATGAAATAGAATAAGAGTTCTTATTTGAAGAGATCTCAAATTCCCAAATTAATTAAGGTCAACATGTAAGATAGTGAAATTTCCTCCATTATTTTTGAATGATCTCTGAATGGGCAAGTAGACAATTGCATTGAGTTCATAGCACTCATAATATTAATTCCTAAGTCGTTACTTCTTTCACGTTAAAAGCAATGCATCTGATGTAAAAGCATAATCAACCGATGATATACAAAAATACATCTAATGTTTCAAGGAAATCACTTATTTATGGATTTTTTTTTTTTCTGACAAACTTATTAATGGATTTAATTACTAATCATCAGTCATATGTAAATACAGCTTTTAGGCACAAGGCAGAGATGATTCTTCATGTGCACAGCAATTCCAGGCAGCACAGTATCAGTGTCTATATCTTCCCTTTTCATCTCATGAGGCATTTCCCAATCAAATTTGTAGAGAAGATTGGCAAGTGAAAGCTCCACATTGGTAATTCCCATGAAAATACCAGGGCACATTCTCCTGCCAGCACCAAAGGGTATCAGCTCATAGTCTCGTCCGTTCATATCAATATTAGTGCCCATGAATCTGTCAGGATTGAACTCCAGTGGGTTCTCCCACACTTGAGGATCTCTCCCAACTGCCCATGCATTCACATAAACTAAGGTTCTTGCTGGTATTTCGTAGCCTCCTATGTTGCATTTTTGTGTTGTTTCTCTTGGGAGTAGTAATGGAGCTGTTGGTTGTAATCTCATCATCTCTTTCACCACAGCCTTCAAGTATGGTAATTGCTGAGTATCATCTTCATTTACAAACCCCTTTTTTCCTATGTAGTTTCTGATTTCTTCTTGAGCCTTTCTCATTGTTTCTGGATTTTTCATCAGAAAGCTCATTGCCCAGATCACAGCAGTCGCACTTGTGTCTGTTCCGGCAACAAATACGTCCTGCCAGAAGAGATAAATATAAACAAAAAAAAATATCAGCTACTAATTATATGTATTAATAAATTATATAATTATATAATTAATCAAAGTAATATATAGAGCATACCATAAGAATTGCTTTGATGTGATCGAAGGTTAGTTGAAGTTTGAAGGATTGGTCCTTCCAAATTTGAAGCAAAGCATCCAGAATGTTAACGTCATAGTGGGGCGTTTCGAATTCTCTGTTGGGATCAAGGTGTTCCTCTATGAGTTCTTGGTAGAAGACGTCAAGCTCACGAAAATTCTTCTCGAGTCGATCCAGAAGACCAGAGAGCTTGTCCACAATCCAACCCACATAAGGAAAATAATCCGAGAAGAATAAGCCTGAAAGCATGGCCTGTGTTTCATTCAGCAGCTCACGAAACCTCTTCGCTTCAATTCCTGCATCCTCGTACCTCTTACCAAAAGCAACTCTGCAAATCAGACCACTGCTCAGAGACGTCATGGACTCGGTTAGGTTTACAGGCAAGGATTCAGCAGCAGATTTCGATATCTTCTGAAGCATAAGGGAAACTTCATCTTCTCTGACTGGACGAAAAGTCTGGACTCGATTTGAGTTGAACAGATAAATAACACAAAATTTCCTCATCTCTCTCCAATAAGCATTATAAGGTGCAGAGGCCAGATCTAAGCCATTGTAGGATAATTTCTGGAGACCAGCCAAAGGAGGCCTGCTACAGAATTTAAGATCTTGGGTTTTCAATACTTCTTTTGCCATTTTGGCCGAAGAGACTATAAGGGTTGGCTTCAAACCTAATCTCAAGTACATGAGAGGGCCATATTTTTTGGAAAGCTGCCATAGATGCTTTGAGATGTTAGAATTATCAAGCTGAAATATATTTCCTACAAAAGGAAGGCCCTCGGGGCCAGGAGGGAGATTGCAGTGTTTTTCTTTTTTGAGAAGAAACAGAAGGAAAATAGGGAAAACTATAATGAATATGATCAGTAAAAACGACATTATAGTTATCTATCTTCAGAGCTTAAGTAGCATAGAAATAAGATATATAGGTAGCTACTTCTATATATTAAGGCCATATTTGACACTATCTTCGAAAAAACGTTTTTCCATAATTTTAATAACTGCTTTCTTCGATAATTAGGTGCCCGTTTATAAAAAAATTAATAAATTAAATTAAAAAAATTTAAAATCTGTTTTTAGAATTTTCATCCGCAATTTCAAATATTCTTTAAATTGAATGAAATATACATATAAGATATTTAATAACAATTTCAAATACACGTGTCATAATACCCAATAGTCTAATGTTAATTTGACTTATGGTGGTTTGGTTCAAGTCAGCTAACAGCTGTTTTATGCTTATCGATTGATCCAAAAGTTTATGTTTTCAATTAGGTATGAACTTCAAACAACCACCGCTGTTATTTTAAAATTTTTCTAAAATAACTAAAACTATTACTATAAAAAAACAAAATTAACCTCTTCAAATAATATATAGCTTCTCCTTTTAATGGCCATCATCATTGGTTATCATTCCCAGGGCTAATTTGTACAAATATTACTAAACTTTTATTTCTTTTTTATAAATTATTATCAAAATTTTTAATTATTGTAGATTGATACTAAATATATAAATCTTATAATTTGATACTTAAGTCAACATTTAAATAAAATGAGATGATATATCAATCTATTAGCATGCCGCGTTAGTTGATCAATATGTTATATTATCGTTTTTTACCAAAATTTTAATTTAAATACCAAATTACAATATTTTTTAAAATTTTAATACCAATATATTATAATTAAAAAATCTAATACTAAATTATAAGAAAATGACAATTTATTACCATTCAATCAGCCCTCATTCCCACCTTATATTCTTAACAAATTTTCAATTTTAGTTTTAAAGAAATCCTTTTTTCGGTAGTGAGGCCTCCCTTATGAAATCTAGGTGAATATATTTAATTATTATCTAAATTTATTAAAAAATTTCATCAAACTATATATATATATATTAAATTGAACAAAATTATATCTTTGTTGCTAATCTTACAATTAAACAGTAAAAGTTTAATGTATAATTTTATCAAATACCAAATATCAATATATTACTACGGTGGAGTTTAAAAATCTATGATAATACCTACGGATCACTGCAACATTCAAGTTTGGTGGGTTAAATTTTATATATAGTCACTCAATTTTATCTTACTCTAAAATAACTTTTAAATATTTTGTTCCATAAAAATTATTGAAAAAAATTTTCTACTAAAATCATTCTGCAATTTTTTATTATTTCTTCAATTTAATTTTTATTTTATTTTATTATAAAAATAAAATATATAATAACATTTATTAATATAATTTAACGTTTTGCATGAAACGCATTTGTTATTTCCATTTACTTTATAAAAAAACCCAATTAATAACGTACGTAATTTTCTTCAGAGAAATCTCATTAAAGATACACTGAAAATCACAGCAACTCATCTTCACTGCCAGAAATTCAAGTGTAATTTATCTAAGCAAAATATAAAATATCTTCAGCTAACTACTAATTATTAACGAAGAAAAGTCATACAGTCCTTTGAACTTCTGAGACCAAAAAATAAAATAAAATAAAAAGCATAGGCAAAGAATAGGGAATAAATTGAACTTTATCATCCTCTGTCATATACGTCATCCATTTCATATTAATTATCATTTGGGGTGAATTCACTATGATTAATAAGCTATTAATTAGTTTTAAATTTAGAAAAAAATTAGTTGTAACACTCGTAATTTTAAAAAATTAAAAATTTTGAATATAATATTACTAACTTTGAATTGATAGATATAAAGACAAACTTGAAAAAATATTTAATTTTTATTGATAGTATAATACGATAGATAAATAAATAGACTTTAAGATATTTTTTAAATTGACAATTATTACAGTAGGAATGAAGTATTATAATTGGGCCGGACTGAGGTTAGGCTTTAACTCATAAATCCCAGCCTGTCTAATTAAAAGAGGCTGTTGGCATGTTTTAGATGGGTCAAACTTAATTTAAAAAGGAAATTTTACAAAAATATAAAAAAATAGTATCTATTTGTATTTTTATTGGCACTTAAATTTTTTTTCAATTTTATCGAAATAACTTTATAAAATTACAATATTACCTAAATATCAAAATCACCACAAAATATGCTCATGCGGTATATCTCTAGTATATTTTGAGCATATCTTAGTTCAATTTTCACAAAAGAGAATAAGAAGAAGAAGAAAAAAAAAAAGAAGAATAATAATAATAAAATTCAATCAAAATTCAAAACATCGCAAAAATCTCAAAACAAATAGTTTGATATACTTTAGGTATATCTTAGAGATACTTTAGTATACCTTTGGGAATTTCATAGAAATACCTTCGGTATACTTTGGAGATATTTTGGCATACCTTAGGAATGAGAATATCTTCAATATACTTTAGGAATATTTCGATATACCTTTGGGAATTCCATGGAAAGTGTGGATATTTTGGGCATACATTGGGGATGAGAATATCTTTGGTATATCTTGGGTATACTTTGGGGATATTTCAGTATATCTTTGGAATTATACGAGAATATCTCTGGTATACCTTGAAGATATTTTGGTATATCTTTGGAAATTATATGAGAATATCTCCAATATACCCTTGGAATACTTTGGGTATATTTTGAGAATATCTTGGTAATTTTCAAAAAAACAAAGAACAAAAAAAAATCAATAACATTAACAAAACTGAACGAAGTAAATAAACAAATTCAAGAAGAACAAAATAGAATTAACACAAAATCTCCTAATTCTTCCATTACGTTACTCGCAATATTCGAAGGTAATTGCAAAATGAATGGTTTCCTTGGATATGTCGGGAAGTCACTCGCAGTTGTTAGAGTAAGTCACTCGCGGTTATAAGAAGTCACTCGCAATCGTCGAAAAGAAGAAAAAGATTGCAAATGGAAGACATATATAGATCTAGAGTGGTTTCTTAGTAGAAAAAAAAAGTTGGAAGATGAAAAAGATGTGGAATTGGATCCTGAAGAAGAGAGAGATGGAATATTTGGTACAAATGAAAAACATTTTGGTAAAAATAAAAAAGAGTAAAATAAGAAGATAATTTTATATAAAAAAAATTAAAAGTAGGTGTTGGATGAAATTTTCTCATTTAAAAAAGGTTAAGTTACAAAAATTCTGCAAATTATACAGTAGACTTGATCCACGTAGCATTATGGACTTTATATATGTGAGAATAGTAATAAATTATGACAACAGTTTTATAAATAAAACAAACTTATATGAATTTATTTGTTAATATATGTTCATTAGTTTATTAGTAAAATATTTATTAGTTTATTAATAAAAATTTTATTATTTTATTGATAAATATTTATTTTATTAGTTGATTTTTCAGCCTTATTTTGTTAGTTAATTTTTTAATTTTAGCACACACGATCATAACCTTTTCCTAGGGTTCTTCATATATAAATAATATTTATTTATTGACAATGCTCAAGAATATATACTTAATAAAGATAATGATTAATTTTCTTCTTTTTTAAATTGAATGTATTTTTAAGTGTTTAGATATATAAAATATTTTTTTATATAATAAGTAAATATTTTTTCAAATTTTTAAGTAAAAAATAATTTTTATATGAGAATAAGTAAATATATTTTTTTATGTTCAAAAAATGGAAGACAGTTTTTAATTTCTAATAAGTAAACATGTTTTATAAATTTGCTATGAAAATGAAAGTTTCATTTTCTTTAAAAATTGAATAAACGGATCCTAAATTTTCCTCTTTTTATTTATAGCACAATGAACGATGTCAAAGTATATATGCATATCAGTTATCACCATATATATAATTCATATGTATTTGCTTGCATTGAGACAAAGCAAATCTCTTGTGCATAGTGATGCCGGGTTGTACATTCATGTCTAAATTTTCAGTTGTCATTCCAACAGGCATTTCCCAATTAAATTTGTGAAGTAAATTTGCAAGGGATAACTCCACAGTAGCAAGACCCGTATACATTACAGGACAAATTCTTCTTCCAGCTCCAAATGGTATCACCTCAAAATCCTGACCCTTTAAATCTATAGAATTGCCTATAAATCTTTCAGGACAAAATTCTTCAGGGTTTTCCCAAACTTCAGGGTCTCTCCCAATTGCCCGTGTTTTCACATGAACAATTGTTTTCGCTGCTACATCATATCCATTTAACTTGCAGCATTGAGTTACTTCCCTCGGCACTAACAGTGGAACTATGGGCTGTAATCTCATCGTCTCTTTGATCACTGCTTGCAGATATGATAGTTGATGAACATCATCTTCGTCTACAAATCCTTTCTTTCCAACTATATTCCTCACTTCTTCTTGAGCTTTCCTCATTGCTTTTGGATTCTTCATCAGGAGAGTTATGGCCCAAACCACAGTGGCTGCGCTGGTGTCTGTCCCAGCCCAAAATACATTCTGTAAAACCAATAATAAATAATAACGTTAGCGTTTCTTTTTAAACAAACAAACAAACTTCGCGGAGAATGAGGAATAGTACCCAGATTGATCCCACGAGCATGATTAGCGAGATAATCAGCAGAATAATTAGCATGCGGAGAATAACAGCTTATACCCATTTTATTTAGGATTAAACAAATAACAGAACAATATGTGCTAAAATAAAAAGAAAATAAATTTCGTAAAGAATGTATGTATAGGGGTTAATTATATCATAGCAACTTTCTATTAATTGAACTTAAATTACAATTTTTTGGTTTGTAACTCTAAAATTCTAAATTTGGAGAAAAATTATCGCTAACCAATTTTAACGAGTTATCAGCTAGAAAGCCGATATCACGATGATATGACGGTAAGATTTTATCACGTCACTTGACACGCTGACGTAGTGATACATTAAATGTCGAATATACTTCATGTCATATGTCATTTTTTAATTAACTAATTTGATTTTTAACTCATTTGAAAATTTAATATGGCGCCTATATAACATCTAATGTATCACTACGTTCTGAATATCAAGTGATATAACAAAATCTGGCTGCCATATTATCGCCTTATCAGCTTTTCAATTGATGACTCGTCAAAATTGATTTGCGGTAATTTTTATGTAATTATTTATAAATTTTAGCAAATTTAGTATTACAAAAAAAAAAAAAAAATGGTGATGCATGTGCAGTGTAGTTAATTTGATAATAACCTTGACTACTGCTTTGATGTGATCGAAGGTGAGCTGAATTTTGAAAGAATGATCCTTCCAAATTTGAAACAAGACATCAAGAATGTCCTCTTGCTCAGGTTTTGGTCTGCTTGGATCGAGGTGTTCTTTGATTATCTGTTCATAGAAAACGTCAAATTCAAGTGAATTTCACCTACAGTCTTCCAATTATATAACTCGTAATAGCTCAGTATTTGAAAGATTATTTGTAATACAAAAATACTCAAATTATATAAATTGTAACAATTCAGTACCTGAAAAATTATTTGTAACACAAAAATACTCAAATTATATAAATTGTAACAACTCAATACGTTAAAAATTATTTATAACACGGATGTACCCCAATTATGTAAGACTTTGTGCATCACAGTAATGGCTTAAGATCTATTTAGTGAATAAAATAGATGTTGATTGCTGGTGATTTTGAATGCAGCAGTTACAGGCACGGCTTCCTTGAAGCATCGGATCTATCTGAGGTTTAAATTTTTTATGTTTTGATCTCGTGACAGTCCAATCAGACAAGTCTGAATTTAAAGTAATAAATATGGTATTATCTCTGGATTACTATGCGTAATGTAGATGTTGCCTTTCTAGTTGATGCAAGTTCAAAGTAGAATTTGTGCTTTGAGGTTCTTGGAACCTTTGGGGGAATTGTGTTTGAATCACGACTAAATTTTGCAATTGCTAATCTCAAGCTTGATTTTAGTGTTTGGTTCATAGTCATACTCATTATGTGATTAAATAAGGAGAGTGTTTCTAGTTATAGGTTTCTGAGGTATGATAGTTTAATGATGTCACTGGTTAATAAGAGTGCTGCTACTCGTGCCTTAGCTAGCATTTACCACCAATCTGAATATGCTTAAGCATTTATGACCTTTTTGTTCTCGTGTTTTTGGTTTTTATATGAACCTTTTTAACTTATAGACCTGTGAAGTTCAGACAAACCCTTACAAACTAGTGTTAAAAACTGGTGCCAAAGGGAGTCTTATTTCTAGCACGGGGCTTGAGAGTCGAAATTGGGAATCAGGATGCAGGTTATTATAGTTTTGATTTCTCTATCTGTTGGATGACATTTATAGAATTTTGTTTCAGAACAAGAGTTCAAGTGACAATCGGAGATGGAGTTTCCGGAACAGATCCGCTAGCCATCGAGTTTTAAGCAACAATGACGTCACAGAACCTCCTTATTCTGCAAACAGGGGGAGCTCAGAATCTGCCGGTCTAAACTTCCAATCACCAGATACCTCTGCTGTTCCAGAGAAAATCTCTGTGATACAATGCACTGATTTGAAACCCCAGTTGCCAACTTTTGCAGACTCTAAAGTGTCCAAGACTATTGTTGTTGCTGAAGATGAGAGCAAAGTTGGTGCCCAACTTGAAGATTCTCTGGTTATTGTCATACAAACTGCTGTCAGAGGATTTTTGGTATGATTCATTTCCAAAATATTTCTGTAGCTTATGGTTTCATATTAATCTAACCTTTACTTTCATCAAAACTATTTTTTAGGCCCAAAGAGAACTCTTCAAGCTGAAAATTTTGGTTAAGCGGCAAGCTGCTGTGCGTGGGCACTTGGTCCGGCAGCATGCTATTGGAACCCTAGGATGTATACAAGCCATTGTCAAAATGCAAGCACTTGTTCGTGCTGGCCATGACCATGCTCGGTTGTTGCAAGAGGGTTCATCTACTGAAAGGATAGATGGGAATTATGAGAAGGCTAATTCAAAGACCTCGGTAATGCCACTCAACTTAAATAAGTATGTCTTGACTGAATGGTGCTGGCTACATAAATCTTGTTTCTGCTCAAACAGCCCATACTGTGGTTCCATGATGGGCTGTAGCCTGGCCAATCTAATTGGACCCCTCCTTAACCAGAATGCTCAACTTGCTACTCCAGAACTCTCTTTAACAATACATTGTGTGTACAAGTCAAACTAATATTAAGATGAAGTACTTTGTCTTGA
The DNA here is from genome assembly GCA_949630135.1 of Balakata baccata. NCBI lineage: Eukaryota > Viridiplantae > Streptophyta > Magnoliopsida > Malpighiales > Euphorbiaceae > Balakata > Balakata baccata. The sequence goes on from CATIWF010116518.1 coordinate 10,516, forward strand.
GCCACAATGTCATGAGGCAACAAATGAAGTTCTCTAGGAATTGGCACTTGGCAGTTTGAATCTCAGATGTGGACCGCTAGCATTATGCATCCACTGTTGCCAGAATAATTATAATCTATGGCAATCAATAAGCATGTGTATATGTTGTATCAGTTAACCTAAACAAATGAAGTAAATCTATGAAGTTGCTATTCTATGTATGCCAATTAACCGTTTAGATAGTGTGTAAGTGATGACCTTTTTCAAAGATCACATTGCGTATTCACCTCCTTACCAGCTTTGGCATTTGTGTGCTAGAGTTGTATTGCTTAATGCGAAAGGTAATCTAGAACGGAATTATAGAAGATGAAAAATTCAATGTTTAAGGATCAAATGCTATCTTAAGTAAATTAGATATAGATTAGGGATTAGGGTATGAGAGAACTCAGGCAGGGCCTTGTTATACTTTTATCAATGACTACTAGGACAGACTTGAAATTTAATTTCCTCCTTTGTACTTGTTTCTGTCTAGTGAACTTGCTTTAGTTTTTGTGGCTGAAGAAAAATGGTTGTAAGCTCTTTGTGGAATTTAATTGCTGTTCTCTAATATGCAAACAATCTTTGGTTAATTGTGCTTTTGTGTTTCAGGGGAAGGAAAACTCTATAATGAATCCAAATGTAGCTTACACTTCCATTAACAAGCTGCTAAGCAATAAGTTTGCTCGTCAGGTATGGTGAATAGATGTCTTTTGGCTTGATTATGTGATGAAATTGTAGGCTGCTACTCTTTTTCATCATTCCAAACATATTGATGTTTTCTTTTTGTCTTAAGCTATTGGAATCAACACCAAAGAAGAGGCCTATTTGTATTAAGTGTGATCCTGCGAAACCAAATTCTGCTTGGAACTGGTTGGAAAGGTGGATGTCTGTTTCATCAGCAGAACCAACACCGCAACCAGAATCAAGAACTGAGCAACTGGAAAGAGAGAACTATGGGAATCTGGCCTCACAAGATGATAATGCAGTTCCATTTGGAGGTTTTTGTGAGATTGTAGATTCAAAATCCAATAGGAACGAAAATGATGTTCTGCCATCTGAAACTGAAGAGAGTTTGATATTCTATGGTATAGATGATTTTAAGTTTCAGGAATTCCATCCAACCTCTTCTTTATCCAGAGATAATTTGGAAGAATCCATGTCTGAGAAGATCATTACATCTGATATTGAAGAGCCCTTAATAGGCATAATTTTTTTTCCTAATCAAACTATAAAATCTAATGTAATTTCTCAAATGGAAGTCAATTGTCCTCCTGATGAGGAAGCAGGAGGTGAACAAACTGATCAACCCAAACGTTCTATTAAAAGGTGTGGCTCTGAACCACTAGAGACTGAAGGAAAGAAGTTTGTATTTGGATCAAGAAAAGCTAGCGATCCCTCATTTATCGCTGCACATTCCCAATTTGAGGATCCAAGTTCAACAGCAAATTCAAATAGATCACTCAGTTCATCATATCAAGATGGTGAATCAAACATCAATTCACCCAGTACAAGTACTGCGTGGTAGGCAACTCGATCCCAATTAATTTTAGGGCTCAACAGGGTTCATCTGAATGTAGCACTGAACTTTCAGTTACTTCCACGGTTGATTCACCAGCTATGTCTGAAGTTGGTGCTGCAGAACCATAATATGAGCATGAAGTTAAACCTTCAGAGAAGGAAACATCCAATCCAAACGTCACAAAAGACATTGAAAGCTCGGAATGCATCTTCTGATCAATTGTCAAATTTATCGGACTCCGCAATAAATCAGCCTGAGAAACACGATGGTGTCAGAGACGAATATGCAGGGTCATTTGTGGCTGCAGAGTCCCCACTTATAGAGTTGAAGCCAGAGAGAAGTGCTTCTGATGTCCGAAGAGAACTGGACTCTGAGACAGGAGGTGGTCCTGCATACAGGTCATCTCCTGAAGCCTCTCTAAGAAGTCATATAACAGTTCCAGAATCCCAAGGAACACCTTCTAGTCAGTTATCTATGAGTGCTAAAAAGAATAGAACTGACAAGAGTGCTTCCAATAAAAAACGTAAATCCCTATCAGCAAGTACGAGATCCCTGTCAAATCCAAATAATGATTCTGGTGGAAGAAATAGCATAGAACAGTTGCCTAGAGATCAAAAGAATGGAAAGAGACGTAATTCTTTTGGTTCAACAAAAAGAACTATAGAGTTGAAGCTAGAGAGAAGTGCTTCTGATGTCCGAAGAGAACTGGACTCTGAGACAGGTGGTGGTCCGGCATACAGATCATCTCCTGAAGCCTCTCCAAGAAGTCATGTAACAGTTTCAGAATCCCAAGGAAAACCTTCTAGTCAGTTATCTATAACTGCTAAAAAGAATAGAACTGACAAGAGTGCTTCCAATTGAAAACGTAAATCCCTATCAGCAAGTAAGAGATCTCCATCAAATCCAAATAATGATCTGGTGGAAGAAATAGCATAGAACAGTTGCCTAGAGATCAAAAGAATGGGAAGAGACGCAATTCTTTTGGTTCAACAAAACTTGATCACACTGATGAAGAACCTAGAGATAGTAGTGGTAATAGTTCTCTCCCTCACTTTATGCAAGCCACTTAATCAGTAAGAGCCAAGATCCATGCAAATAACGGTCCAAGATCAAAACCAGATGTGCAGGACAAAGAATATGTCCAGAAAAGACATTCGTTGCCAGGTGCAAATGAAAGTCAGGGTTCTCCACGCATCCAGCGCTCGAATTCTCAAGGACAGCCAGGTTCAAAGGGAAATGGTAGCCTTGTCATACATGGTATTCTCTAAACTTCCTTTCGCTCATTTAATTAACTACTGGTTGTATATTTGTATGTGTTTTTTTTTTTTTTTCATTTTCATCTGTCAATATATCACGTTATCCAGGATCTCATTCAACTGCTTTTAGATCAGGCATCATTCATTTAAAATTGCCGAGTTTAGAAGCTTGAAATGCATGTTTTTCTTATTTAAAAGGATGGATTGTCCCAGTTGTTATCCAGTCACCAAGGGACCTTTGTTGCAGTAGATGTTCCTGTGTTTTTTCTGTTCTTTTTCTTTTCCATTTTATTCAATTAGAAGGTTAATTTTATGTTGGGTTGGTTTCTTCTGATGAACGATAGTTCACAAAATGATAGTTGTAGAGCAGATTGTTTGGTTCTGCGTGTATTTTCACCAATACTTGCAGCTCTAACACTTCTTTCTCGAGTCCTTTCAGCTCCCCTTCTTCATACATGCTGCTATAGATCTATAGGATGCTGTACCTAATTCTGTTATGATATTTGTTACTTAAATACTGAAGTTTTTATGTTGTGCTTGTTCCAGAGAAAAAATGGCAAAGGTGAAGAACTTTCCAAGTTGATCGTGTGAAGAAGAAGAAGAAGATGGATCCAACCAGCAAAGGTGAAGTTGATAATCACTCAGAGATTTTTTTCACTTGCAAGCTAAGTAGTCTCATGGTTGACAATGGGAGTTATAATTGGATGGGGAAGGAGAGATATATAGCAACTGTAGAAGGATATCATGTATTACATTACATGCGCCCAAAGAAGATATTATTTTCTCAAAACTTTTCTGCGCTGGCCCTGCGGCTGTGCGCTTGTGGAATATGGCTTTGTGTGATACTATTGATGATTGTTCAATGGAGATGATGTATTGGGTTATGTACTTGGAATTGAGGTTGTTACTTCGGAATGGAGAACTTAAAAATGCTACATCTTGTTTTCTAACAAAGACGGTTGGTACATTTTTCAATTTGAATTTCGAGTTTCTCTTCTGTATAAAAAAAAAACAAATTATTTAATTAATTTAGTTTTATTTTGTATCAGCTTATTTACTTCCAAAGTATAACTTGTTTCATAAAAAAAAAGAAAAAATTATTATTTACTCTCTATAGTTTTAAAAAAAAAAAATTTAATACCTCTCTAAAATTTGAAAAATATATGATTTGCCGCTCTAGTTTGATATAGTATACTACTATTTACTTGAAGTTTGAAAAATGATATAATACACTAATAAAAACAAATATTAATTTTTATTTAGGGAAGTATTAGTCTAATAAATCAAACTTGTAATGAGGCAATAGTATAATATATCAAAATTTTAGGTGATAAATATTATAATTTTTAAACCTTACGAAGGTATTATAATATTATGTTAAATTAAAGAAAGCAAATTATATATTTTTTAAAGTTCAGAGAGATACTAGTATATTATATTAAACTATATAGAACAAATAATAATTTTTCAAAAAAAATAAATAAAATTAGCATATTATTTCTATAAAAAACTAGTGATATTTTTTAAGTTGTAATTTATATTTAGACATCTCACGTCAAATAAGAGTATCGTTATTTTTTCACCAAAAAGAAATTTTGATAAATTAATTATAATTTAGAGAGTAATTTAAGAAACATAAAAAATAGATAGGTAGGAAAAATAAAAGATAATTATCATAAGAAATAATTAACAAGCGTAAAATAACAAAACTGCCGTGGAGCGGAAAAATAAAAATCCACGTGGCAAGTTTCTGTCGAACATGCCTGTACAGGTGTTGACCAGACCACGGCTTAACCTTTTCTACCAGTATCCCGTCCTTTCATAATTCAAAAAATAACTAAAAATACGAAAACTGTAATCAAAATCTGAACAAGAAGTCAACATAAGCTCCATCCGCAGTTTAAGCGAGTGGACTTCACACCACAGAAGCAAAACACTCACCTTTGACTGCACCTTCACGATTCGTTACGTATCGTCTTTTTTTTTTTGTAATGTTGAATTTCAATACGCTATAATACGAAATACGATATAAATTATTTTTTAAAATTATTTTTTAAAATTTACAATGTAAACAGTTAATTTGGCCTAATTCAGTTGATATTATTACATCGATTTTAATACTAATACGATATATAAAACATTTATTTAAAGAGAAAATTTCACCATGTGTCTATATTTTAATTATTTTTTCAGTTTTATAAAATTTTATTTCTACCGAAAATATTTTTTTATCTACCTTTTTTTTATTTTTTCCTTTTCATTTGTAATGGTCATCGTCTGAACAAAATTCAACTCTGTTAAAGTCGAACCCACTGCAACAAGAGCTGAAAGTTTCTTCATCTATATTGGCAAAGACAATGACAATATTGTTGAAATGGATGTCTTTAGCTTCATATTCGGAGTTGGATTCCAAAACTCTAAAAATTTATAGCAAATCGAAATTAGTGAAGGTAGAGCAAAAGTGCAAAGAAAAAATAAAAATAAAGAATCTACACTATAGTTTTTTTTCAGGTAATTAAGTTTTATTTTACTTTATTAGGAATTTGGATTAAAATGTCTTCGTTTCATTTTGGAATTTGTCTTTTCATTTTTTTTATTCATTATTTACTTATTAACTTCATTCTCTTTCCTCTCAAAATTAGATCTTCTTCTCTTTCTCAGTTTGTTAGTGTTAGATAGATGATGCACCAAAAAGGGTTGAATTGTGTCAAATAAAATTTTTTGACATAATGAATTTCTTTGAATGTTTTGCAAAAAGTAAATGCAGAATAGTAAAAAAGCAAAAAACGAAAGACACATCAGATTTATAGAGGTTTGAGTGTTAATAAACCTTAGTCATTTCTCTAACTACAATTGAGAGTTTTACTATCTCAACTAGAGATACAAGGTAGTTTCATAACTAACTCACAACTATAAAGTTTTGCCAGCTCATCCACAACTAAATATTTTCTCAAAGCTCATACCGAACCTAAATTCTTTGTGTTTTAATGGCTCATACAACAACTAATTCCTTATATTTTAAACAGGCTCGCACACAACCCAAACAATATTTTTTCTAACTAAACTCATTCTTACAACTTATACCCAAGTGTTTAAGGTTAACACTTAAACATTTTTACAAAATAAGTTGGAAAATAAAGTTGCAAGAGTTTTGACACACTTAAAATAAAGCTTTCTTCTTCTAAAGCCTTTTGGAAGTTTATTTATAATGTTTATCTTCCAATTAACCGTTATGTATGGTGTCAAAACTATTTTTAACGTTCTAAAGATGAATGATTAAAAGTTATCTGACAGAGACAGTTTTCCGATCGGGAAATCATGTTTTTTTATCAGGAAATTCATATATCCGTTGGAGCTTTGGATTTGTCATTTTCTTTAACGGTTTTTTAACGACTAGTATCAATCAAATTTTCCAATTGGGACAAGAGTATCCCGGTCATGAAAACATGTTTTTCAATCGGAAAACCATATTTTCCAGTCGAGACAACTTTATGAGACTTTTAACTTGAAACTTGAAATGATAGAATCGAGCACTTCTCGAAGGGGAACCTTTTCTCAAGGGGAAAAGGTTCTCTTTTTTTTGAGAGAAAAACTGCTCTTCAACATTTGACCAATTTGTTCATTGAGCAAATCAAGTCTAATTGACTTAAAACTTTATACATTAGCAAAACAATACTATATGAAGACATTAGTAACATTTAATTTGATTGTTAATATCAAAATAAAGATCAATCACCCTAAAGTCAATAGGTAGAGTGTTCTACGCATCTCAAGTTTCTTATTTTCTTCTTTTTTTTTTTTTGAAAATTTTTGCAATTCAATTAAAGTATACCGAGGTATTCCGTATGTATACTTAATATATTCCTTATGAATTCTTAATAAATTTCTAAGATATACCAAAAGTATACCAGACTTTATAGCATTTGTTTACAACTGTTTTTGGCCGAAAGTATTTCCCAAATATACCCAAAGTATGACCAAAGTATACCGGACTTTATAGACTATTGTCGATATGTCGAAGGTATCTCCTAAATATACCAAAGGTATACTGGATTTTATAGTCTTTGTTCACAACTGTTTTAGGCCGAAGGTATTCTCAAAATATACCCAAGGTATGTCAAAAGTATACCGAAATTTATAGTCTTTATTCACAATTATTTTAAGCTGAAAGTATCCCTATGATATACCTAATGTATGCCCAAGATATACCAGACTTTTATAGCATTTGTTCACCATTGTTTAGACCGAATGTATTTCGAAAATATACCTAAGGTATGTTTAAGGAATGTCTAAGGTATACCAGATTTTTATTGCGTTTGTTTATAACTGTTTTAGGTCAAATATATTTTCAAAATATACCTAAAATATACAGATGAGATGTTAGTGTAATTGAAAAAATATTTTTCTATAAAATTAAAAAAAATTAAAAATATATAAAATTAAAATTATTTTCCATTTTTGAACCTGTTCACGAAAAATTCCCTTATTTAAAACCATATGCACCATTGAAGTACGTTAAAGGTGTCTGTTTTGCACGCGTGTGCCTTTGTTGCTACAGCAGCCCCGGATAGAACACAAATGTAGAAAGAGAAAGGGGAAAGGGAAATCGGAAGCGCATCGAAACGGCAAAGCAAACAAGACCAGAGAATCTAGGGTTCACTGGGATCTCTCTCTATGAATTTCATATCTCTATTTTTATATATTATTTACTCTCTCTTCTCTCTTTCTCTCATCTCTGTTGATTCTCTACTTGGATCGTATATAAATTCTGTAAATTTAGGGTTTGAAAGAATGGGCAAGTGGATTTTGTAAAGAAATCTGACACAGTTCAAATCTAGCTATAGAGTTTCGAATTTGGGAGTAGAGTTATTATATGCTCAAATCGAATACTATTGAAACATTAAACAGAAAATTAGAAATTGGGGAATCGAAGCAAGGGGAAAAAGGGGGAACTTTGAGAGTGCATTTTGTGATCTGTAAATATGCGAGGCTTGCAGAAATCAAAACGAGTTTCTTGGGCATCGGATGTTAATCTTTGTCAGGTAAAAATGCCAGTACATTTTTGACTAAATTTCACTTATTTCAACAAATTTGTATATCATGACTGGTTTACCGGAAAAGCCAGAACACAACTCAGAGTGTGGAAAAACCTTTTTGTTATGCTGGTTTTTTTTTTTTTTAATTTTTTATGGTATATCATTGTAACATTTATGTTAGGAAATGTGTTTTGCTCTATAGGGTTCCTCCTTTAGTGACCTGAGTTGCAAAGGCAATCCCTTTGGGTCTTGTCGTATCAATCTGATAATGTTTATTCTGCTTAGCAGAAATGAGATTGTATTACATACCTTGATTGTGGAAGGAACTTGGCAATTCATTTCGGAAAATGATTTCATTTCAATTGTATTGCATGGCATTTAAATTCTGAATCTTTAAGCTTACTCATGTTAGTCAAGTACCATAATGAAAAATTACAGTCATAAATAACATTGTTTTATGGCTTAACTGTTAGCCGTTTCTAAAAGCTGAGCTAAACAGAGATTTGATTTGACAGGCGTTTGTTAAAATTAATAACCTAATTGATACTGAGCATTGAATTTCTTAAATAACAGAACTCTGGTGAACCTCTTTGGTTTGCTGTGAACTTTCTTCTAGTATATGATAGTAATCTGTATTTTCAATATAAACCAGTTAATGTACATAGTCAGGTGAAGATTTTTTTTTTCCTTTTTTTCTTTAACCTCTAATTTCTTCTGCTTGAGCACCAAAAAGTTCAGGTTAGGAAGATACTAAAATTTTTTCTCTTAAACATAGACTAAAATTAAATTGACTTATTAATATAATGTCAAAAGTAGTTTCATTGCGGATAAATCTAAATGAAACCATTTTAATCTCTCACTGCAAATTTGAATAATTGATAAGGTGACATTGCCACCAGCCGCTTCCTAATAGGAAATCCTCCTGTGAATTAATTTTGGAGGATGTTGCAATAGTGAGTAACTTGTTTATGAAAGTTGTCTATATATCAAATCATAGTTGCCCTTTCATTTTCAAACAATTTCTGAATTTTAGGATTTATACTTGATTTTTTGTTCACTCAGAGAATCCATGAAGATGGTAGCAATTTGAATGTGGATAACTATGAAAGAGAGTGTTACTTGAAGCTAATTACCATTATATTTCTAGACAAGGGGTTGACAGTAAAAAAAAAAATTAGGGACTGACAAGTTTGTGGAGCTTGAGGCAGCATGCATTTGGGAGTAACTGAATAGTGATAATGTGAATGATGGGTATGTCATTTGGAGAATGCATAGATTTTAGTAGCCATTGAGTAAAAAATATGGTTATGAAGCTAACACCAAGTTGCGAATAAAAGGATGCTTGATACTGGATTAGTCAATTCAACATGTGCTAATGATTTCTTCCAAGCTTTAAATGTGTCAAATTTTTATCAAATTCTACAGGTAGGAAGGTGACTTAATTTTTGGTTCTTCCAAGCTATGCTTTCAATGACTTTAAACTGTGCATCACATAAATAATTTATTATGACAATTTTGGTATGGATTTGAATTGAAACATGATTAAACTGCATCACGTAAGTATTAAAATTGAACCGTTGTTTTTAATTATGATCTATAATTTTCTTATTGAGTTGATTAAAAATAATCTATGATTTATATTCTTGTTTTTCCTTTGTGAAATCCCCAGCTGCTTTACTATAGTTTTTGGTTTGAGAGAACATATTAAAGTCTCTACTTCGCTGTCCAATCTTAAAATTCTCTAGTGGTTTTCAGGCATTTTATAAACATCTACTATGAACAGTTCTGAAATGCTTTGTTGCTTCTGCATACTGCTATGGAAAATGTCTTTTCCTATTATTTCGGTTAGATTTCTTTTTCTATGTTATTAGTTCTCTTTGGAATTTGGACTTTTTGGTTAGCTTGTTAAGGTCACAAGGAGGTTTGAAAAGCTGGTGAATGCAATATTAATGTTTTCTTATTGATGTCTTTAGCACCTTTCCTTTTCATTGAGGCCTAAAGCAATAGGAAAGTAATTAAGCTTGAACTTTGATGCTCTAAATTTTTAATCCTTGTGGTTGACATTAAAAATAAAAAAAGAAGAAGAGAAACAAAGAAAAAAGAAATAATAGAAGCTCACCATTTTTGGATATCTTGTAGTTTTAGATGTTTGTCAAATTTGTTGATAAATTAAAGTGCATGCTAGTGCCTTGGCTTGGCAGATTGATTTTTATTTTTTGCCATATAGAATTTTGGTGGCACTGTTGACAAGACAAACTCTGTCCTTTTTTATCTGCTTTGTTGGTGCTTCATGGACAGTCTTTTCCTATTCCTTGCAAATCATTTATCCATATGCTTTTTTGATTGAATATCTTATCTGAATTCATGTAAGATTGATATGGCAGTTTGAACTATGGTAGAATTGCTACTGTGTATTGCCTGTCCCACGTTCTGCTTTATTCAAATGTGTCTTTGTCATGAGAATGTGTGTGCATCCATGTGTTCACACGTCCCTGTAAAAAGATAGAACAACAAGATGGTTTTCTATTTCTTTGGTACTTCTGCTTTAAGTGATGATGTCCAGGCTAAATCAGTAACAGTATCATTTAATCTGGCCCTGCTTTCTTAATCGGTTTCCGTCTAACATTGCCTGTGTCTTGTTTTGGAAAGGGGACTGAGTCCAAGAGTACTGCTGCCTTTATTAAGGGAGGAGCAATTAAATATAAGTTATGCAGATCCGCAAGAGAATATGTCTAAATGGGCACCATCACACTGATGTCCTTGCTTGACAAGTCAATTCCGTGTTCACTTCATTCTTAGAGAGTATGGCCTGTGTTGGATGTCTGTTCTTTGCACGGTTTGAGTTGTCAACTGCCCTTAGCATGTCAAAAATAGGAATTGAAAAGCACTGGATGTATTGGAGGTTTTTTAGATAACTTTCTGTTGTTGAACCAGGATGTATGTTACCTTTAAAAAGTTCATCCAAAAGAGTTTCTGACGGGTATGTTGGATAATCCATGTTCTTGCGCTTCCCTTAAGTTTTACTTCTGTATATCCTCTATGTTAGTTCTTTCTGTTGCTTAGTTACTTACTTATCCCTCAAAAAGATCAAAAGCATTCTCAGAGTATTCCCATAGGCATAGCTTACTAATGTATCCATCTTAGTGTCAATGTATTATTGTGTTTCATCTCTCTTGCTGCTGAATGTTAGGTCTTCCATAATGGATTGCCAATATCTCTAGCAGGTTTGCCAGTAGCTGATGATTGAGTGTATACTTCTACCTGGTTTTTAGCTTTGCAGGTGAACAGCTTGAGTATGACTTTCGGTTTACTGGTAAAACATATGTGGATAGACATCTCAAATTCAACTGGACATTATAGTTTTAATTTTGGATTAATTTCACTAAAGTCATTATACTTTCGATAATTTGCTCAAAAATAATTTTTTTAATTTTTTTCCCATAAAAATCACTCTTGGTAATTCTCTCATCGGATTGCTGACGTGGACAGCAACGTGACACTACAATTCTTTGAATTTGCTGACATGACATCTATGTGGATGATGACGTGGCATTACATGTTAGCATTCCGGTGCCATGTCATTAGCAATCTGGTGAGGAAATTGACGCAAGTGATTTTTATGAAAAAAAAATAAAGTTTAGTGATTTTAATGGGAAAAAATTATTTTTGCATAAGTTATCGAAAGTATAATAACCATTGGTGAAATTAACCTTGTTAATTTTCTAAGTAGCTGGTGGATGGGCAGGTCAGGGTGCAGTTCGATAAGTACTGTAAATTCACTTTTTACACAAGCTGATAAGTTTGCTTTTTTTTTTTTTTCATCTTCACTTGGGTAGTTATTATTATTATCTTTTTTTTTTTACTCTGTATTCTTCTATTCATCAGGGAATTCTCTTCAGATGTAAATATAACATAAATATGCATTAGAAATAAAGATCTTGATGTTCTGTATGAAGTTATATTTACTCTATCGCACTATCATTTCTGTCCTCTGCTGTTTCTGTTTGTGTGCTATATATTTAAGTTGCTGTGGATAGTTTCTGAAGCAAACCAAGAATCAAGCCTTTTTATGATCTTGGTTTATTCATAACATAACCATGAGACTTCAGCAATTTACTTCTGCTTATCCCTTCAATAGGTAAGGCTGTTCCTGTCCGAGGAATCTCCTTCACAAGTTGGGTTGGGTGCCCAAGATCACCTCCAAGCAAAGGCATCATGGCTCTCACATCCAGCTGGCATAGCTGCTGATGATATTCTGCCTCCTGGCTTTGAAGGAGGCGACCCTACCACCAATCTTATACACATTAAGTTGTCTGACATCCCTGTAATCAAATGGAGATGTCCTCCCAGGGTAATATACAGTTTTGTTGGTTTCATTTTAGTCATTCCTTAAATTTTTGGTACTAAACTGGACATATTGCAGTTTGTGTTGAACTTGACTTGGCAAGTGGTTGCGGCAGAAGAAAGCAAAGAAGTGGAGATTCAAAGTCAACGAGAGATGAGGGTGCTCGAAGCAGTTTATCCTCGTCCATCAACCATTCCCCCTGAGTATGGAACTTTTCTTGTCTTGCTCAACTTTTGTTTTCTACTTCTTGAACTAAAAATTTCTTTTGTTTATGCAGTCCCAGTTTCTCTTTGGACGTAGGAGACTTTTGTCAAAATGATCACCAGGTTCCTCTGATTCCTATTACTCCCATTGAAGATGAAGATGTAACAGATGTGGCTTCTGATTTGATGGGAACGCTTAATGTTCCCATGAGCTCACAGTCCCTTCTACTGGGTCCTGGAATTGTGCCTGAAGGCAGGATTCACAACATATCAAATATCCCTGCAAGTGAGAAAACTGCTGCTGGGTCTCTTGGTGTTGAACCTGACACAGTTGCTGCTGCATCTATTGCCTTTGCTGCCATTAATAAAAGCAGTGAACAGGGAACTCTAATAGATCCTGATCTGCTTATCAAAATTCTCAACAACCCAAAATTGATTGAGAAGTTGATTCAAGATTATGGAGCTGCCTCCAATGTGCAGAACATACCTAAGCCAACTCCATCTTTTGCCCCTTTATCCGACCCTCTATCTCCTCCTTCAGTATCGGTACCGGATCCATCTTATTTGCTTATGAATATAACAGAGACGAGCACATCTTCATCGTTTACTACTGCTACTTCTAATGGACCCGTTTATGCTCGGCCAAATGGAGCAGGACCAGTGTATCTTCCTGATGAGCAGGTTCCTCCACCGGCAGTTCCAGCTTCGTCTGCATCTTCTGTGGGAGTTCCACAAGTGAAAGACATGAATTATTATAAGAACTTGATCCAGCAACACGGAGGTGAAAGACAAGAAACTCCTCATCAGTACGGTAGCCGTTATGGTCATCACCAAGTAGGATCAAACCAAGAAATAGTGAATCCCAAATCAAGGGACTCAAAGGCAAAGATTATGAAACCTTGTATTTATTTTAACAGTTCAAGAGGATGCCGGCACGGAGCCAACTGTGCATACCAGCACGACACAACATCCCAGCAAAGAAGCAGTAGCATATCAGAGATGCAAACTGCAAAGAGAATGAAAATGGATAGACAAATTAGCAGTTGAGTTTTGCTGTTGCATTGTAGCTTTTGAGATGTAAATGCATATACTGCATTTCTACGTTTCATTTAATTTCTAGCTTGATTTTACTGCAAATATTTCCATTTCATTCTCTCTCTGTGATTAAAAGTTAATCATACAATTAGAGGCACAGAATTGGTATTCGGAATCAATTAGAAATTTTCATTGTTGGGTTAGCATTCTTCTCCTAGTTATATACGTTACAATTTGTACTGAGCTTTTTATCTTATACTACGTTACAATCTCCTATTTATATACGTTACAATTTGTACTGAGCTTTTTATCTTATACTACGTTACAATTTGTACCCATTTGCATTCAATAATCCTGCCAAATAACTTCCTAGGCCAGAAAATTTGTGAATTCCCTCTCTTCTCCGTTTGTTTCCCGAGAAAATCCACCGACTGCCATCCCAGATCTTGATAAATGCAAGTAAACTTTAAAAAGAGAAATATTATTTGTCTCAATACTTTTAATCTGACTGGTATAAATATTTGTATTTTGTCCATCTATCCACTTGTTTTGTTCAACTTGTATTAAAAGTATAAAAATTTTATAATAATTGGAACAAAAAGTGTTGAAAAAAGTAGAATTTTTCTCTGAAAATTTTACAAAAATACCAAAAAACGGGTACTGGCGTTCAATTTTTTTTAATTTTATTGAAAACAACTTTTTAAAATTATAACAGTACCTAAATCTCAAAATCACTTCAAAATATACCTAAAAGGTATATCTTTAGTATACCTTGGGGCTATATTGGTTCAATTTTCACAAAAAAAAAAAACAAGAACTAATAAATCATTAAAGAAGAATAATAGTAATAGAATTCAATCAAAATTCAAAACATCACAAAAATCTCAAACAAACAATTTGATATACCTTTTAGAATACTTTGAATATATCTTGGACATACATTGAAAATTCTTTAGGAATACATTCGAAATATCTTGGGTATATATTAGAGATACTTTGAATATTCTTTGGGAATTCCTTGAGAATTCTTAAGGAATTATATAAGAGAAATTTTTTGGGAATATTTTGGATATACATTGAATATATCTTTGGAAATTCCATGAGAATATTTCGGAAATATCTTGGGGCACCTTGAATATACTTTAGGGATTCTTAAGAAATTTTCTAGGAATATTTTGGGATACCTTGATTGAATTACCAACATTTTTACCAAAAAAAAAAAAGAGAAGAAGAAGATTAGATAGCTTTAAACAAATAAGGAATAATTAACAAGAAGTTGTCGACCACGTTATAAACAGTTAAACAAATAAGAAATAATTAATAACTTAATAGACGGGAAATAAATTTTAGAAAAAAAAAAAAAGAAAATTGCCAAGTGTTTTAGCTTCACTGCATCGCAACAAATCCATGATAAAACTTATTCTACAAATCAACATTCAAAACAAACAGACACATTGAAATTTATCAAAACAACAACTGTGAAATATGTTCTTAATCTTTAACTTCAGTTTCAACCTTTACAGTTCATACATAATAGACTTCTATATTAGGAGGAAGCTCATCTTTAAGCTGTAACACAAGGTTGTCATTATCCAGCTCAAAGCACTGCTCATTGGTCACGACATCCCGTTAGTATCGTATTGGAAGCTGGTTTGCAACAATAATACGCCGTTGAACGAAAAAGGGAGCCACCGTTCGAGGTTTGCCTTCGGCGGTAGCGGCGTCTTCGAATTCATCTCTATTAAATAGAGCAAGAGGCAACAGCTTGAAAATAAAAAATTAAAAAATCGATAAAAACAAAAACGATTTTGGTAAGTATTGAAAGAAGAAAAAACCACGGTAATTATGTAAATAAAATTTAAAAAATGATGAATAATGAAATTTCCTCTTTTTCTTTTAAAAGTAATTTAAAAGAAAATCTCCCAATTCAACGAAGTTGGGCCTTTAACAACCGGGTCAGCAAATAGTATGCTCCGGCTCCGAATAAAAGCTAAAAAATAAAATAATTTATATATTATATAATATATACAACAAAGGCGAATTATATCATGAACTCTGATCCATATAATACTATAAATCTTATATGTATAAGAGTAATAATAAAATACAGTGACAATTTTATAAATAAAATAAATTTATACATGTTTATTTGTTAATATATATTCATTAGTTTATTAGTAAAATATTTATTATTTTATCAATATATATTCATTTTATTTTAAAACAAAATTAGCAGTTATTGTGTTTTTTATATGCGATTTGTTTTTTTAGTGTATTTTGTCTCAATTTTTTATTACGATACAAAAAAAATATCAATTAAAGTAAGTACGCGAGGAATATTAATATAAACTAATAAATCTTTACTAATACACTAATGAATATTTTTTAATAAACTAATTGATTTTTTACTTCATTGCTAATAAATCTAGAGTTTTAAAATAAAATGCATTGTATATATAATTTAATAAATATTATATTATTTTTTGTAGTAAAAAGCTAAAAAAATTTTACTTTATTTACAATAAACTTTTTTAATAAATTAATAAATATTTTTTTAATAATCGAATGATGAATATTTATAATTTTTTTATTTGGATCTATAGATATAAATCTATTAAATTATCTTGATTAACTTGCATTGTATATATAATTTAATAAATATTATATTATTTTTTAAAACAATTTATAATAATAAATTAATAAATATTTTTTAATAAAATAATTAATATTTTTCAATAACTGGATTATAAATAAAAATTAATTAAATTCTCTTTAAGAATATATATTGTATATATAATTTAATAAATATTATATTATTTTTTTAATTTTTTACCGTAATAAATTAATAAAATTTTATTTTATTCATAATAAATATTTTTTAATAATAAAATAATAAATTTTTTTAATAATCAGACCATAAATATTTATAAAATCGTTATAAATTTATATAAATTTATTTTAGTCCATAAGTACCGGATGCATGATATAAAGCTGTACTGAAATTAAACCAGAAAGCTTCTCAGAATTTTTCCTATCTAAGGGTTTCGATCATCGGGAGGCATAGTGAATAGTGATCAGATCTTTGAACCAGTCAAATGACGCCGCCTCCAGGCCCTTATTCCGGCACCAGCACTCTCGCTTTGGTAAGTCTTCTTTTCTACTTCTTGCAATTTAAATCTCTCTTTATTGTTCGATTCTTTCCCAACTTTTTTTTTTCGTTTCTTTACCTGGTTAGGTTGCACGGGCATCTGCATTCAGTTTTGGTCTGGTTTATGGAAGTATAAAGCTCAAAGTTCTTAAGGTGATTCCCTGATTGTTGCTTGTCTGTTTTGTAATTTCAATTTTCTCAAGTGTGAGCCAGATCTGAATCTTTTTTTATTTTTTTTTTGCTTCATTTTGGTGGATTCTAAATTTTCCAGAATTAATTGATCTAGTTTGCTTTCGCTGTCATTAGTTGGTACAGTTAACCGTTTAGATTCCATCGAATCGGACTTGAATGGTTCATCAATAGCTGAAGGATTCATCGATGAACTGATAGCGATAACGGACTCATTATTTCAATTCATGCTAGTGTTTAAGCTTGTATCAAGCAGAGAACTCCGATAATATCATTGATTTTTAATAATTTCTATTTAACTGTGATTGTTGGAAATTTCTTTCCCATATTAGATTCATGTTTCCATGCTGTGTAAAAACACTTATTTGCACTTCACAAATAGATTTTGGACTTGGTAAATAAGTTATTCTTTCAGTCCATGAACAAAGATGTGGACGGAGTTTAGATTTGACTTTCCCCCCATTGTTATAGTGAATCTTGATTAGTTTGCTCCATGAAGATGTACTTATCTGGTTTGTTGGTTCTTTTTGGTCATTTTGAGCAATGTTTATGTTCTTTTTTTTTAAAATGTTTACCCTACTCAAGAAACCAAATTTCTTTTATCAGATGAAGGCAAAGTCACATAAGAAGTCTGAAGCTAAGGCGCATCACTGAGGGGGTTTCTGCACTGGTGTCCGGTTGAAATAAAGAGCCATTATTCCTTCAAATGGTTCAATCATTCCAATCATTTTACAAAAATGGTACTTGATTTTAGAGATTTGAGAGAATTATGAATTTTACAAAATCACTGGAACAGCAAGTGTTATTTCTGTTTCTCACAAAAGAAAGAATATTTCTTGATAATTTTGCTTGTAGAAAGTACAATCATTTTGTGGATTAGTCCCTTTTTCAATATGCCAACTAAACAACTGACTTCTTTGAAGCTTCATTTCATAATGGTATCAGATGATTACTGGTTAAATGTTCATTAAGAAGCACTTCTTTTAGCAGCATTAATCCTGAAATTAGATTCTTCTGTCCTCTAGCCTTGTTTGAAAAACAGGATTTTGTAGGTATATTCTGTATTACAAGTACAATTGCAGCAAGTAGCATTATTTAGAGTTTGGCTTGCTTTTTTAGATGATAAAATCATTGTGCTTTCATAACAAATTCTTTATTGGTCAAATTTTACTTGCTTAAAATGTCATATATGGCACTTTTTCTAGTCTGGTCCATGAATAAAATCATAGAGAATACAAGGCAATAATTTTCTTGATTGATCAGACACTACAGTAATGGTGTGTGATTTCTCCCTTTGTCTATTTGAATTTCCCTTGCATCTATCAGCATGTGTTACCTCTTGCTACATTTGAGAACGAAATAGTTGATTTAAGAAGAGGTATGGTCAAGGCAGAGTAGAAGTTTTATGTTTGGGGTCAAGTTTAATGTTGCAATAGATACAAATGATGTGTTAATAGAATTATGAGACTGATAACAAATTACTTAAGCAATTAAGCGTTAAAGTTGCAAGTAATCAAAACACAGTATGCAATACAAGACATGCATTCCATAAGTAGTGAAAAGTTAGTAATGAGAAAACAATAATTGGAGATGGAAAAAAAATACATTTTTGGTCCCTGTTGTAGAAATTTTTCTATTGTGCCCTTCAATTGCAATTTTTTTCTATCAATCCTAGTTTTTAGTTTTGAATTTATTGAGGACTTGTTGACATAAATTAATTAAATTTTTTAGCAGACAGATGTAAAAAATACTTAAAATTTTGCATATTTAGGTTGTAGACATTTTGATTTTCTTTTATTAAATTTTCTTCCTAAATTCATCAATCAAATTAATCAAAAGTATTTTAGTTAATATCAGAAGAATCGAGTGAATATGATGAGTTTTTCAAATTCATAAATAATTATTTATCCTCCCATAGTTGACCTTGACTTTACCAAAATAAGGTGGGGTCATTAGTCTGAACAAAAAATATCATAACATCCTGCAATTACCGAGGCCATTTTTTCTCGACTATATTGGTGGGTCCAAGTCCATCAATCAGAAACTAGTCTCTAGATATTTTTAGAACAAAGATGTTTAATAGATTCGGTAATAATTTTATAAATAAATTAAATTTATACAGTTATTAAAATAAATTAATATTTTTATAAATATTTATTATTGATTATTAGATAAAAAATTTATTAATCTATTTATTATAAATTAAAAGTTCATTACAAATAAAATAAATATTTATTATTTAATTCAGAAAGTTTAATTTATTATAAAATTAAAAGTTTATTTCATTTATAAAATTTAAAATTTATTGCGAATAAAGTAATGATTTATTAATTTATTGAAAAAGATTCGTTACTAATAAACTAAAAGTTCATTTATTTGTTGAGAAATATTCATAGTTATAAAACTGAAGTTTCGTTACGAATAAAACAAAAATTTATTAGTTTATTAATAAATATCTATTTTTTTTATCAAATTAAATATATAATGAAATAAAAATAAATATTCACTAATAAATTAATAAATTTTTTTATAATAAATTAATAAAGATTTTATTTATTTTTAATGAACCTTTAGTTTATTCGTAATAAATATTTTTTAATAAACTAATGAATATTTACTTTATTCATAATAAACATTTCTTAATAAACTAATGAATATTTCTAATAAACTAACAAATTTTTAATTTATCTGTAATAAATTTTTTTCAATAAACCAATAAATATTTACTTTATTCGTAATGAACATTTCTTAATAAATTTTTATATTTATAATATTGTTACTGCTATTTGCACATGTCAATTCTCTTATTTATAATGCATCCCAAACTGGAATCCAAAATATAATTTACGATATTTTCACCTGGTAATAGTTTAGGTCACGTGAATCTCATCATTTATCAATAATATGAAAATTAGAAATACCATTATGGTGCGGATAAGTTAGTGTAAATTTTTTTTAATTAGAAATCTCGAGTCATATATACATAAGATACCTAAAGTTTTGCAACAAAAAAATAGAAGCACCAAATTCAACTATTCATCAAACTAATTTCGATCAATAACAAAAAATAATTACTAAAATTTTGAAGTTTTGAAAAATTTTTCCAGTGTAACAAACAAAAAACAAGTGGGAAACTGATTCGTTATAAAATTAAAATATTTAATTTTAAATTTGTTATTATTATGATTTTTTTTTATTTACAAAATTATTATATTTAAATGTTTTAACTTATTTTATTTTTTTTATTTTTACACAAAAACATACTTTTGTTTGGAGATAATAAAATTAATTTTTTTGGGTACATTTTGCAAAATTTATTAATCAAATTTGCAACCGACACTCAAGTTACAAAAGTGTTCGCTCTTGAAACGATGAGATTTTAAATTTAAGTCATCTATCCGGTACTAATAATAATTTTGTTTTTATGGTGAGTATAAAATAATGGCTATTATAGTCGATAAATATTATTTGTTTCAATATGATTTATTTTAATTTATTTAAAATATTTTTATTTTTAATATTAATTGAATAAAATAAGTGAATGAGTTGATATATTACAAATATTTTATCCCGTGTTATTTGTTATTGTAGCCCGTGTTTGTAAATATTTCCTCTCTTTCCAGTGTAAAAAAAATTGCAACCCACAACTTCCATCTCAGCCCCTTCACTTCACTCCTCTCTCTCTCTCTCACCAAAGCAAGCAACTTTGTAGTTTGTACTGATATAGCAAGTAATCACACTCTAATCTCTTATTTAAAAAGCTCTACTTGCTGCACGTTACAGAGCTTACTCTCTCAGTTTCCTCGAATCTAAACCCTTCACTCTCTGAAGAAGAAAAAGAAGAAGGAAGTTCAAGATGGGATCGGTATCGCTGAAAATAGGAGATGGAACCGCCAGATTCAAAAGAGCAACTTTCTGCTCTTCAGCTGTCAACATTCTTATGCTCTTCTCTGTTATTTCCACTAATCTCTTTGCTCTCTATGCCTTCACTTCCTCTCCTAAACACCATCAAAATCCCCTCTTTTACCATACCCAAAAGAACATTTCTCTAATTTCGGAGCAAGTCTCTCTAATTCTTAAGGAGATTGATTCTTCTCAGAAGAAGCTTGCGAAGATGGAGAAAGCCCTCTTAGGCTACGAGACTATTGATATTTCAAGACCCAATATTGCAGACGAGCTGAAATTGTTTCTTCAACACCATCAACTCCCTCTCGGTAAAGATTCTAGGACTGGGATTACTGAAATGGTGGCATCTGTGGGTCATTCTTGTGAGAAATCTGCTGATTTGTTGTCTCTGTACATGTCTTACAAGGTCTCTGGGCCGTGTCCTGATGATTGGAGCCTTGGCCAGAAGCTGATTTTGCGTGGATGTGAGCCTTTGCCCAGAAGGAGATGCTTTGCGAAATCTGTTCCTAAGGTGGGTCTTTCCCCTTTTCCTATTTCCCTATGGAAACCTGTTAGTGATAAGATATTAACTTGGAGTGGCCTTGGTTGCAAAAATGTTGAGTGCTTGAATAAAAAGAAATTAAGTAGAGAGTGTGTAGGTTGCTTTGATTTGTCTAGTGCCAATGAGTATCAGAAGTATGTGAAGGCTAGAAGCAAGAATGATTTTGTTATTGATGATGTGTTGGCTTTAGCAAGTGGGGGAATTAGAATTGGATTGGATATTGGTGGTGGGTCTGACACCTTTGCTGCTAGAATGGCAGAGAGGAATGTTACTCTCATCACCAATACTTTGAACATTGATGCTCCATTTAGTGAATTCGTTGCAATAAGAGGGCTTTTCCCTCTCTACTTGAGCTTAGATCACAGATTCCCATTCTATGACAATGTGTTTGATTTGGTCCATGCGTCTAGTGGATTGGATGTAGGAGGCAAACTTGAAAAATTGGAGTTCTTAATGTTTGACATTGATCGCATTTTAAGGGCTGGTGGATTGTTTTGGTTGGATAACTTCTACTGTGTTGAAGATGAGAAGAAGAGGATTTTGACTCGATTGATAGAGCGATTTGGTTATAAAAAGCTGAAATGGGTTGTGGGAGAGAAGACTGATGCAGCTGGGGCAGGCAAATCTGAGATTTATTTGTCTGCAGTGCTGCAGAAACCAGCAAGAGTCTGATGATTAGAGGTAAGAAACTAAGAATATTATTCACTTTTCTAGGTCTTTTTCTTTGAAATTTTTGCACAAAATTTGTGCTAGTTTATTTCCCCAAACATCCTGGTGAGATTTGTTTCTAAGGTGCAATAAGTACATCAGTTGTTTCTTATCTTTTATTATGTACTTCTGGTTCTGGGGATTTTAGGTATCCAAGAAAAAGATAATGTTAGGAAATGAAAAAATAATAATAATTAAAAAAAAAACTGTAGTCTATTTTAGTATCTTTCGAGCTCTTAAGTCTGCACTCTTCATCGCTATTCATTAAAGAACTCGATGCAGTGCTTAATGTCATGAAATTTTATTGGACAATTTGCACTCGGCTAGAATTCGACAAGCCATATGCTCTAATAAACAATCATATGATTAAGTGATATATTGTCAAGAGCTCTAAGCAAAACTCTTGCGTCTCTGGACAGGAATGATGTCTTTGTTTTTTTCTTGTCATTCATCTTAATAAGAATTTATGCTTGTTCCTCTGTTTTTTTTATTTATTTATAAATCAATTAAATGATTATTAATATTTAATTATTTTGATTATATATATATATATGGGAAATTGCAAGGAATATAGATTTTGAAAAGTTTTTTTCAATTTGAACTACGCTTTTCGTGTTTTCATTGCCATTTTCTATTTTTTCATTTTTAATGATTTGTTCTTTTCAAATATGAAATTTACTTTGTATTTAGCACGTTTTTTTTATTTAATTAAGAAAGAAAATTATTATTTTCCATCTTTTAAACATGGATTAAGAGATTCATTAACTTGCATGACTACCATTTATCTATATGTTTGCATTTATTTATTTTTAATTGTTATTTAACTAACATAATTAACAAAAAAAAATATATATAAATTTGTATTTAATTAATTACTAAAATAAACTTTGAACAAACCTTAATTACAAAAATAAATATGTAAATTTGTATTTAATTAACTAAATTAAGGTTATTTATTTTGGTAAACATTGAATAGATTTTTAGTAATTTCTAATTGAGAGATTGACCAGATGTATAGTAAATATTAGGTAAATTTTAAGTAAATCTTATATAACTTCAACTTTCATTAATTTTGTAGTAAATCTCGGGTATAACTTAAATAAATTTTTTGAAATTTCAATTTTTTTTTTAAATTTTCTAGCAAATATTAGGTAAACTTTGGATAATTTTTGGATAAACTTTGATAAATATTGAGTAAATCTTGTGTAATTTCAACTTTTATTAATTTTTTTGTTAAGTATTGGGTAAATCTTGGATATAACTTAAGTAAATCTTAAGTAAATCTTGATAAACATTTTGTAACTTCAATTTTTATTAATTTTATGGTAAATATTGGTAAATTCTAAGTAAATTTTTGTAACTTCAACTTTTATTAATTTTCTGTTAAATATTAGATATAACTTAAGTAAATGTTAAATAAATTTTGGATTATTAAAAAAAAAGTAAATCTTTGATAAACCTTTTGTAACTTCAATTTTTATTAATTTTTTTGGTAAACATTGAATAAATTTTGGGTAAACTTTTGTTTTCAATAGTTCTATAATATTTTTAGGCGATATTGACATGTTTGAAAAAAAAATTTAGTGCAGGCAGTATATTTGAAAAAAACTTTAAGAGATGATATTTTTGTAAATATTTTAGCACTTTCTCCTATTTTTGTAATATATATATATATATATATATATATATATAATAAAATACTATAATAAAATGAAACAAATTAATAAAAAAATATATAAAAATTAAATGGTAATTAATGATAAGTCTAATATTCAATAACACGTGTAAGACACATTAATAAAAAAACTTATTAAAAGTGTATATTTATTTCAAATTCTGTTAAATTACTAATTTGTCCATTATGAAGAGTTATATATAAAATAGAAACAGTGAGTATTTTACAATTCTAGTAACAATAAATTATATATGGTGAATTATAGCAATGAATTTATAGGTTTATTAATTAAAATTTAATTATTTATTATTTTGAACTTGAATGTTTATCGTTCTAAATTTTATTGTTTATCGTTTTGAATTTGCTTGTTTATCACATATTCATCATTTATAGGTTAAATGTTTATATTTTGATTGTATATTATTCTGAATAGGATTGTTCATTATCTTAAATAGGATTGTTCTTATTCATTTTATGTTCATTACTTATAAAATATTTTTTAATATTTTTTATTACTTATTAAGTTATTTAATTATTTTATAACTTATTAATATTTAAGTTAATTAATTTAATAAATTAAATTAAAATAATATTAATACTAAATTTATATGGAGATGGTTAATATATATATATATATATATATATATCAAGCTAAATTATCAGGGCCAATTTTATGTTTTGCCGAAATTTTTATGTTTTTTTATGTTTTTTTATATTTACTTATAGTTTTGTTTATTTTCATCGGTACCGATAATTTTTTCTTTTCCACTCTATCTTTTCTTACTTTTCTTATCTTTCAACTATTTTTTTTATTTTTTCCTTAGCATAAACCGAATAAACACATCTCAGTCTGGAGTTTCAGTTGCTACTCCAAATTTCACTCATAAATTAAATGATAAAATTAATCAAATTAACAAATACAATCATGTTAACTATTTAGTAAATTTATCTATTCTCCCTATTCCTATTTTTAAAAAAATATTAGTTACAAAGACTCGAATAAAAAACAAGAAAGATGAAACAATGACTACCAAATTAACAACAAATATAAATACCCAATCTAACAAAATGGTAGGAAATTAGTCGTTTATAGCTACTTACAGATATTAATTTAAGCATAATAGCGATAATATATTAGTACATAAAACAACACGATAAGATGAATTTACAAGCAAACACGAATCCTAATATCTAAAAAATTCGAACAATGAAATTTTTTTACATAAATAGAATTCGTGCTTTTATTTATGAATTAAATTAATAATATATTATCATTATTAAATAAATAATATTATATATATATAATATAATTATCTAATTCTAATATAATTAGACTTCTAATTATTAAATTACAATATTAACTTAATTAATTAATACAATTAAACTGACTTTTTGGTAAATTTATCTGTCTCCCGTGATTGTTAGATATTGGATTTATTATTAATTTTCATTTAATTTTTATATTATTATTTTTTTATTACTTTGTTTCGTCTTATTTTGAATGTTAATTATTGTTCATTAATAAGAATCATATTCAAAATAGAAGTAATAAATATTTTACGGTCATTTTACATGTCATTCCTATTCTCAATCATCCAGGTGCGATGTACATGATTTTTAATAATAATAATAATAATAATGTACAACAAATTAATTTTAGTTATTTTTAATTATCATGTAATTAAGTCATATTTAATTTAAATACTTATGGTTGTTAATTATATTTGATTCTTATATTTTATATAAAAGTAAATTATATTATACTATGCACATAAATTTTAAAAATTTAACTCGTTATGCATATAATTAAAATAAATTAATTATTGAACTATATAAAAATTATTAAGAAATTATAATTTTTTAAATAACTTATAAGAATTGTATTCAGTATTTTAAAATTCATGTTATACATTACGTATATAGTTGTAATTTAGTTTAGACTTACCATTATATATATTCAATATGTCAATAAAAAAATATTGTTGTCATATATTAATAACAATATACTCTTATTTTTTACAGTATTTTTCTAATATTTTTTTCTTTTTAATATTAGTTATCTAATCTTTTTTATATATTAAATCTCATCTAGTATAATATATAAATCAAGTTTGATCCCGGTAAACCGCCTCCTTTCAAATTGCTTGATAAATATAAGAAATGAAAAAATTATATAGATTTGAATAAAATTAAATAAATTATATGATTGTCTAAATTTTTAGTTTAGTGTAATTTATGATAATTTGTATCAAGTTAAATATCAATTAATGAATATTATATTAAATTTCATTTCAGTATATAAATTTGTCAATTTTGTTTTAAATTTCTTTTTTTACATTTTATTTATTTAAACGAATTCAAATTGCTACTCTTAATAGAATTATACTTTTAATTAATAAACATTGCACGTGATTATTAGATATTTGACTCGTTATTAATTATAATTTAATTTTTATATGTTTTTTTATTAATTTATTTTATTATGGTATTTTATTCATAGTTAATTATATAATTGCGTATTTATTTTAAATTACATCAAATTACTAATTTGTCCATTATTAAAAGTCATATATAAAATAGAAATAGTAAATATTTTATGGTTATTTTGCATGTTCTTCCTATTTCCACTTTTATTATTACTAGTTTTTCATATTGTGCTTTGCACGTAATTATTAAATATTGGATTCGGCATTAATCGCTATTTGATTTTTATGTAATTTTTTTATTAATTTATTATCTTACTATGATATTTTATTCATAGTGAATTATATGAGTAATGTTTATCTCGAATTCTATTAAATTGCTAATTTATCTACTGTTAAGAATCATATATAAATTAGAGTTAGTAAGTAATTTAAGATTTTAGTAATAATAAATTATATATAATAAATGATGATGATAAATTTATAAACTTTTTTTATGAGAATTTGATTGTTTATTGTTTTGAACTTGATTGTTCATCGCATATTCATTACTTATAGGTTTAATATTTATATTTTAATTGTACATCATTTTGAATTTTATTGTTCATCATCTTGAACATAATTGTCAATTGCATGTTCATTACTTGTAACACATTTTTATTACTTATTAAGTTATTTAATTATTTAATTACTTATTAATATTTAAGTTAATTAATTTAATAAATTGTCAATACCATTCAATAATAAAGTAAATTATTAAATGATAAAATTAACTCAATTAACTAATATAATCAAGTTGATATACTTGCACGTTATTATTATATATTTGACTCCTCATTAATTACAATTTAGATTTTATATAAATTTTTTTAATTTGTTTGGTCTTATTATGATATTTTATTTATAGTAAATTATAAAAGTACATATTTATTTCAAAATCTATCAAATTACTAGTTTGTCCTATATATAATATAGAGACAGTAAGTACTTGATTGTCATTTTGTCTGTCTACACTATTCCCAATCATTCACGTGCGATATATCATTATTAAATAAATATTAATAATAATATTGTTCTGTAAATTAATTTTAGTTATTTTTAATTATCATATAATTAAGTCACGTTTAATTTAAGTCTTAATAGCTGTTAATTATATTTGATTTTTATATCATACTATATACAAAAAAAAACCATGGCAAATTCTCTAGATCATTAATTATCTTAATGTTTGTTAATTTATTATATATATATATATATTATTGTCTATTATATTATATTTTTTAACTATCTTCCAAATATTTTTTATTAAATTATTTTTTATTTGTTTTTAATATTAATTATATATATTTTTTATATATCAAACATAGTTACATAATTCTAATAGAATCAGACTTTTAATTAATGAATTATTAATATTATTCTCTAATAAATTAAATTATTAAATGAAAAAATTAAACATATTAACTAATATAATTAGGTTGACTGTGTTGTACATAATTATAAGATATTGGACTCGTATTATAATTCATATGAAGATTACTAATTTGTTTATTATTATAAGTCATCTATAAAATAGAGTTAGTAAGTATTTTACGGTCATTCTATCCATCTCCTAAATTACTAATTTATCCATTATTAAGAATCATATATAAAATAAATGCAGTCAGTATTTTACGATCATTTTCTTTTTTCTCAATCATCCACATGTGATGCGCATGATTTTTAATAATTAAACATATTATTATTAAATAAATAAATAAATAATAATAATAATAATAATCTTGTCCAACAAATTTTAGTTACTTTTAATTATCATGTAATTAAGTCACATTTAATTTAAATACTAATAGTTGTTAATTATATTTGATTCTTATAATTTATATAAAAGTAAATTATATTATATTATGCAAATAAATTTTAAAATAAATTAATTACTGAACTATATAAAAATTATTAAAAAATTATAACATTTCAAATAACTTATAAAAATTGTACTCAATATTTTGAAATTTATATTATATGCTACGTGCATGGCTTACCATTATATGAATTCAATATTTCGGTGAAAACTATTATTGCTGTATTTTGAATGACAATATGCTATCGTTATTTTTTTTTTGCCATGCTTTCATACTATTTTTTTATTAAATTATTTTTTCCTTCTTTTTAAATCTGCATATCTCTCTATTCCCACTTTTATAAATATTATGATGATATGATAATTATGATTATAATTTTTTATTAACGTATCTTGCACGTGATTATTAAATATTGAACTCGTACTATAAATCATATGAAAATTACTAATTTGTCAATTATTAAGAATCATATATAAAATAGAATTAGTAAATATTTTACGATCATTTTATCTATATCTCTATTTCTAATCATCCACGTGCGATGTACTTGATTTTTAATAATTGAATTCATCAATAATAATAATAATAATAATATTGTCCAACAAATTAATTTTAATTATAATGTAATTAAGTCACATTTAATTTAAATATTAATATTTGTTAATTATATTTTATATAAAAGTAAATTATATTTTATATTTTATTATGCACGTAAATTTTAAAAACTTAATTTATTATGTATGTGATTAAGAAAAATTAATTATTAAATTATATTATGAATATTTTTTTTATTCTAATTTTGTAAAACTTCTCATTTGAATTTTTTCCTACTTGATTATAGACGTGAACATGGGCGGAGTCAGAATAAGATATAAGAAGGAACCAACAATAATCAAAGTATAAATATCAAATATTTATTATATATAATAACGATAAAAGTTAGATATATTATATAAATCTAGATATTTTTCTTCAATATCAGTTCTTTGGACATTAAATTAAAAATCGGATTAAATGTTAGAGTTTTGTTTATAATTATCACATAATTGTCATTCATAAATTAAAAATCGGATTAAATGTTAGAGTTTTATTTGTAATTAAAAATAATAATATTAATTTTCATTAATAGTATGCACGGAACCAAAAAAAATTGGACATTAGTATTTTTTTATTAATTTATTTTTTTCTTTTTTAATATTAGTTATTTGATTTTTTATATATAAAATATAATTATCTAGCACTAATAGAATTGAACTTCTAATTAATGAATTATTATTATTATTTACTAATAAATTCAACTAGTAAATGACAAAATTAATCCAATTAACTAATAAAATAATAATATTATTTTTCATTAGTATTCACGAAACAAAAAAAATGTTGAACATTAGTATTTTTTTATTAATTTATTTTTTTTCTTTTTAATATTAATTATCTAAATTTTTTATATATAAAATACAATTATCTAATTCTAATAGAATTGAACTTATAATTAATGAATTATTAATACTATCTACTAATAAATTCAATTAGTAAATGACAAAATTAACTCAATTAACTAATACACTAAAGTTGGTTTTTCGGTAAATTTGTTTGTTCTTCCTATTCTCACTTTTATATACAGTATGACTATGTATTATACTTTTTACTTTTTTTTTGTTCCTTTTAATTTTAGTAATATTTAATTTTTTTCTTTCCTTTTAATATTAGTTATTTGTTCTTTTCTTTCCTTTTAATACTAGTTATTGGTTTTTTATTTATAAAAACAAAATTACAATTAAAGAATTATTAATATTATTCACTAATAACTAAATTATTAAATGTCAAAATTAACCCAATTAACTAATACAATCATATTAGTTTTTTGATAAATTTATTATCCTCCTATTTCCACTTTTAGATATAGTATATAATTATGATGACATATAAAATTAATGTGACACTTTATTTATTTATTTAACATAATTATCAATAATAATTTTAATTAATCAAAAGAACTAGAAATAATCTAAAATCGAAAAAATATTATTATTTTTTTAATAATAATAGTTTTAACAAATTGAAATTATAAATATTTATATAAAACTATAAAATTAGCAATGTAAAATTAAGTGTAAATTTAGAATTAAGGATATGGTTCATAAAATTTAAAATGCATATTCAAATTTTAAATTTTTAAACTTTTACTTTTATTTTGACGTCATTTTTTAAAATTTTGATTATGCTGTATTGAGTTATAAAATAATTATTTTCATATAAATAGAGTTCAATAATTAGTTATTTGTTTTTTTATGTATAAAAACATAGCTATCTAATCCTCATAAATTATTAATATTATTCATTAATAAATTTAATTATTAAATTATAATATTAACTCATTTTAATTTTGACAATCTCCTATACTCTCACTTCTATATATAATATAATAGATATAAGCACTAAGTTAAAATTTTTGACGAGTTGGGCTGGAGAATTTTTGAGCCCATGATGACCACTAGCCCAAAGTCCCGCACGTTAACCTAGAAGCCCAGGGAGCAATTGTTATTTGTTGGACATCAATTCATGTAGAATTATGAAATAAAATTCATTTAACGTGTAAGAAGTATTAATAATTTTATAAATAAATTAAACATATACAATTGTCAATTATACGGTGGTATTTTTATAAATATTCACCATCTGTCATTATAAATGAATTAAAAATATTCAATAAGAATGAACTAAAAGTTCATTAGTTTATTAAAAAAAGTTCATTAGTTCATAAAAAAAGTTCATTACAAATAAAGTAAATGTTTATTAGTTTAATGTAAAGGTTCATTACGAATAAAATGAAAATTTTCATTATAAAATGAATTAAAGACTTATTAGTTTATTAAAAAAATATTTATTAGTTTATTTAGTATATTGATACAAGTTCATTTTATTTTTTTGTGTATTTAATTTAATGAATATTTTTTTGTTTTTATTTATAGGTATCAATTCATTAAATCTTCAAAAAAAAAACTCAAAATGTAACAAAAAAATTAAGAAAAAACTCATCGAAAAAATAACAAAACGAGACAAATAGTATCTGAAAATGCAAAAAAATACAAAATAACTTAATTTTATTTTAAAATAAAATGAATATTTATCAATAAACTAATGAATATTTTACTAATAAACTTATATCAATAAATGAATCTGTGTAAATTTATTTTATTTATAAAATTGTCACTATAACTTTGATAAGTATTTGGTCCATATTACAACGTGAACCGCAGTACACGATATAATTTGCACCAAAGGAAAGGATGATATAAAAGGCAAATTATATTATGGATCCATTCACATGTGTAACTATTTTGGAGTGATTTTTGGCACAATTATATGGTTTTGCTCATCTTTTCTGTTTTGCTTTCTTCTTTTTTTTTCTTTTTTGGCTTTATTATTATTTTTTTTTTTGGTGTTTTATATTCATCATTCTTCATTCTATTCTCTGTCTTTTTTGTATTTTTCAGGTACGATTTTGTCTTGATTTATTTTTTTGAATGCATTTTGAGTTCTTTTTTTAAAATAATTTAATAAATTCATATTTACAAATCAAAACATTAAAAAATCTATTAAATTAAATATATTAAGAAATGAAATGAACTTGTATTAATATAAAAAATGAATATTTACTGACAAAGTAATAAATTTTTATTTTATTCATAATAAATCTATATTTTATAACAAATGAAATGTCTTAATAAACTAATAACCCTTTACTTTATTTTAATGTTAATGAACCCACAGTTTATAACCTATAGTTTACTAATAATGAATTTATAGTTTACAAAAAATAAACATGTATTAATAAATTAATGAGCATTTTACTTTATTCCTAATGAACCTATAGTTTATAATAAATGAATTTTTCTCAATAAACTAAAACATTTACTTCCTTACTAATAAATCTAGAGTTTTTAAAACAAAATGAATATATATTAATAAAATAATGAATATTTACTTTATTTCTAATAAATTTACATTTTATAACAAATGAATATTTTTCAATAAACGAATAAACATACCTACAAATGGATGATAAATATTTACAAAATTGATATCTTATATTTAATAGCTGTATAAGTTTGTTTGTCACCACCTTTTACACAGTATAATAGACTCTTAATCCATATTACTACAGATAGCAATCCATGGTATAACAATTAGACATAAAACTTTTGATAATCAAATTAATAATAGCAAAACCCATTGATCGATAATATTGATCTGGCAAGAAATGAAACTTGACCTAAGGCCCCTATCTAGCTATAAATAGATCTTGGTTTGTGGCCAATTGCCCATCTGACGCTTGACTTGGGGATGAAACCAAGGATAGGATACATCATCTCAAGGACAATCACATGTACTCAAATGGCTATGAAATTAAATCCGCTTGAACGAGTATTGTGTGGTTTGGATAACGTGTAGTTAATTGGGATTTGGTTGGAGAGATGAGATCAATGGCAAATTACCTCAAGCAATAGTGGTAAACAAATGTTAAAATTACATAAGTTTCGTACATCTAAATCCATCCTAACACAAGTGGAAGCACATCACTCATTATCACCGTGTCCGTAGTATTATCTTTGAAAGAAGAGTTCGGCACCGCTTGGAGTGGTCTACATTCTCAAGCACAGCTGCCGTCTGTGACTGAGGCTGCAGTAAGGCCATGGATATTATTATTAGCATTGTTAAGAAGCTTCATTCCCTCCTCACTCATCTGCTGTACTTCTGATGGCGAAAGAATCCTTATGCACCGCACACACCCCACGAATTCCCTGCCACAGAAGACACATTCAGTTTCTAATACAGAGTAAAAACATCATGATTATTATGATGATGATGCTTACTCCCATGGATCATCTCCAATGAGCAGAACATCGTTCTCGTAGTCCACATAGACAAGCTTCCACCCAGATTCCCTTGGATTATTCAGCAGCCCTTCTAGTCCAAACATGCATTCTATAGCAGAACATAGTTCTTCGTAGTTTTTGAAACTCAAGACATCAATTGACCTCCCCACAGAACCCGCCTTTTGAACCTGTCAACCATATAACATATCATAACCTTGAAGTCAGCAGAATATCATATACAATCACAATATGCAAAGGCATGTGATAGCACTTAACAAACACATTGACTGCAATTAATAGCCCCTACACATGCAGCAAGTTTCATACCTTTGTATATGTTCGCACCCGTGGAGCAACTTGCTGCCACGAGTTACTATGCATATAATTGCCTTTCTCAAAATCCACATTGCTTGAAGATGTACCACCTGAGCTGTCTGGAAATTCTTGATGTGAGAAAGCTTGGGACTCTGCCAGGCTTGCTGATGTAATCTGAGACTGAACATCTTGGCTCGAGCTGAAATTGCTAACCAAACATTCTGAAGGATTTTGGCAATCAGAATCCTTTGATGTGCAGAACTCATCCAAAATAGCATTTGAGACGGACGGATCAATTACACCACTTCCCCCATTGCCAACATCGATATAAATCCCACTTTGATCATTACTCTCATCCGACAAATCTTTCCCCCCACTTGAGTTAAGGCTACAAGGGTCTTGCTGAGATAACGGAATGAGTTGGTTCGCTGGGGATAAAAATCTTAGATTGTTAAATTGCTGATCCCACATATCCTGATTCATTAAAGGTATAGAGGGATTAATTGCTTCAGGAAGTATGGCTGATGGTTCTTGCGATCCAAACATTGGCATAGGCCCTGATGATCCGTACATTCCAGGGAGAGACATGCAAGAGGCATTTGAAATCCATTCGTCAGTGTCTAGGAATAGAAGTGAGCCGTTTAGAACATTAGAATCTGCTGGAGGCAAATGATGTTGCTGGGGATGGAAAGCAGAGGGTTCTAATAGAGGTTGTACAGGCCAGAGACTGGTTTGTGAATGCAAGTGAGGCTGGTTCTGATTTTGAAAATCCAATTCGTTTCCAGAGTTTAGTGGATTTGAAGGACCTGATGATGATTTTTCCTCATTGCAATCTCCTGTTGACGTTATCTGGCTTAACTGATCAGTAGAATGCTCAGGTTCATATTTCAACTTTTCTGCACTAGTTTGTGCTTGATTTTCAACGCCACAAGGAGGATGTAAGTTCCCAGGTACATCAATTTTTGATGAGTAAATGGTGTCAGATTGGTTGGGGCAGAACTGAGAAAAATTTTCGTTTTCTACAGACATAACTACTGACTGGTTAAGCTGAGGCATGTGATTGATTGTTCCCTGGATGGACTTAATGTCATCTAATGAAGCTCCCTTAGCAGCAGACAATTCTTGTAGGGCAGACTCACAGATTCCAGGATAGTTAGCAACTTGAGGTTTCATTAACATCTTAAGCAGTCTCTCAGAGCACATATTTGGAATAGAAGAATAAGGTAAATTCCCATGTCCATTTTCAGGAAGCCAGATAAGCGGTCTCTTTACCATGTTCCCCCATTCAGTTTCTCCTCCTGAAAAAACAAAAAGGTTATAAATGTCTAACAATTTACAAGCTTTCCAATAGAAAATAGTGTTAGGATGAGCTTACTTAGAAATCCTGAATGCATAGGTCGCTTTAGACCTGAAGTCAGAGAAGGAAAAATAAAGAGACTTTCAGGAGTCTCAATTTCCCATGAACTGACCCTGTTTTGCTTATCAGAACATCCAGGCTCATCCCACTCTACCTGTTCAATAAACATACTTGAAAAATTCAATTGCTGAACTGGCAAAGCAGCAAGAAATCTTCAAATTGTTATTCCATGTATGGATTGCAACAGCAGAATATTAAAAGAATAGGATTTAGTCTGATATACATGCTCTCTACCTGAAGATTTCGCCATTTTGAACCAGGCCATCTCAATGGATCTAAGTCGCTGATATTAACTATTGTACCCATATATCTGCAAAAAAGATAGAACACTAATATAAGCCAGCATTTCAGACCAACCAATATCTGGATTTTCACCGTTCAGAAAGTCAAAATTTATTTGCCCATTGATTTTTGTGGGGCTCAAGATACACAAATCTTATGCTCCAATTCCTACCAAAAAAAGAAACAAAGAGGTAGAGATTATCATGCAGTAATACAGAATATTACCTCCTTTTCCCTGACTCCTCTGTTTCAAACATCATCCCAAACCTCATGCCAACTGAAATTTGAGTGCCATATACAGCTTTCCTGTATTTAGCTAAAGGAATGACGAACTCCGAGGGGCATGCCCTATGAATGGTGGAAAGGATAGTGTGATCACCGTGCTCAGAAACCGCACAGATAAAAGGACAATGTATACTAAATAATAACGAAAATCAAAAATACCTTGGATTGTAAAAAATGGTAAAAGGGCTACGATTGGCAGCTGCATGAGCAGCAGCAGCAAGAACTCCGATATGCATGCTGTCAGCAGAGAGCACCGATGATGGTAGTGTTGTTTGTTGACGATTTGCACGTCTTACACCCACCAATAACTGTGACTTTTCATCCCTGGTAAAATAAGGAAGATAACAAGTTCAAAACAGATACATCAGATTCAATTGTACTCAATCAGACAACTGAATAATAATAATAATAATAATAATAATAATAATAATATCATTTCACAAATCAAACTAAGCCCCAGTTTTGCTGAGTGGAAGAGAAGAGATATTAAGTCAAATCCAGTATTGAACATGGGGTGGGAGGAAGTGTTCATTTACTACTGTTCTGTCCCTTCCACCTGCCTTGAAATGAAAATTAAAAGTACTAGCATGAGAAGGATGCAACGTACCTGATGAACAGAACAGAATCACCAGCTTTAAGTCTTTTAGAACCAATAAATAAACTCCACCCAGTTGTCAGAAGATGCCGCTTTGGCTGCCCTGCATGAAAACGACAAAGGTCTAAATTAAAAAAAGAATACAAATGCAGGGAAATTATGAAAATATATATGCCACAAAAATCATAAATGATTCAGTAAAAGACAATTAAAAAAATAACATCAACTTGGTAATACCAAATAAAGGGAAGTAGTGAAGAAATAAGAAAAGAAACAAAAGCTTCCTCACCGCGATATATATGGCGAAATGTCCAGGTATTGTCATGCAGGTCTCTGACGACAAGCTCTTGAGTCGGTGGTTGCATTGTATAGTCCTACAAATAAATTAAACCATCAACTCAAACCTAATAGCTATATATAACTCACCAGAGCATCAAAGATTTTCTTTCTTTTTTTTTTTTTTAACATGGACCAAAACCCACCAAAGGAGGAAATAGCTTTTCTGCTGCCCTCCGTGGCACCGAAAATCCACCATGTGTGCTTGTATCACTTGCTGTCAAGGTTTTGCAGAAAAATTCACTTGGATGCTTGCTGGGCTTTAGTCCGAAATCTGGTATTGGGAAGACATCTTTTTCCTACAGAGGAGCCAAGCATATTAATAAAAGTAGATATATTTTGGACAAGATAGAAAAAGGGAGGCTGAAAGAAGTGAGAGGTCAAGCTTACATTGTTTACTGGTTGAAGACTCATTTGAGCATAGATTTCATCCGTATCTTTGTCTGCCTAAAAACAAGGGGAAAAAGTTTAAAGAATTGGCATACATGTAGAGAAGGAGGTACAACCGTCCTCTAATAATAAATAAGAGTAGCTTGCAAATATGGAGAAGCAAACTATAAAAGAATTGGCATACATGTAGAGTAACATTGTGAATTTGGCACAATAGTTGAGCAGGAAGATTTGGATAGTTAGGAATTTGAGAAGTTGCTGTTCTTTTTGTAGAAACAGCCACCTTCAGAGGCAAATAGAAATTTGTTAGTAATATGAACAATGGTGAATTAATCAGCAATAAGTTAAGACAGTAACTATTAATTCTCTAATACCTCCACAAGCTCCAAATATAATAGATCCTCTTTTCAATTAGAAGAACACAAGGAAGGAAAGGCAACATTCTGATTATCTGAATCACACACACCAATCATCTTACAAGACAGGAAGGGAAAGAAATTGAACAGTGCAGGGCACTAACTAGCATATTATCTAGTCACAATTGTCCTAACACATGACAGGAAAACTAGGCTATTTCTCTCATTCTTTTATCCAAAACAACAAAGCCATAACATTCGAATCAAAATTAATGAGTTGGATGTTAAGGTAAACACACTGGTCAAAGAAAATAACAGATCAATAAATAGATATTAATATGAATCACATCATGAGATTTAATTCTAGCTGTTTCAGAGGAAATAGCTCCTGAAACAAGCATACAGAAAATTTTATTAGGTGAAACATCAATTACCAACACCTGCTGATTTTCGATCAACCTTTAAAAGATACGTGTTAAAATGATAACTACCAAAACTAAAGAAATGAACATGTTAAAAAAAAAAAAATTATGACCTTGCATTGGAAAAGTCCATCAATGCCTCTCCACAAATTATTCCTTATGGCTTATGCATGAACGTGAAATTGCAGAATAACTTTATTCTAAAAACTAAATGGGCATCCAAGGACTAGAAGAGCAGATCTAGATTTGATTAGAAAAAAAAAAAAAAAGATCCGAACGGCGTTTGAACGATCTCAGTGATTAAAAGATATTTCTAAAAAAAGGTATGAAATCTTTGTTCCTGCTAATTAAATTCTTCTCCAAACTTCTACCTACAGTTTCACTTCACAAACCATACAGCTGGCAACCTATAAAATGAAACCCAGAACATAGAAAGTAAGAAAGAAGATAGCAATAGGGCTAAAGGGGAACAAAATCAAACCTGTTCACTGTGGCCTTGAGGAAAATAATAAACGAGACTTCCAACCTGAGGCAAAGAAACAAGAGGACCAGCACAGGCGTACCACAGCTCCGAGTTTATGGTCTTACGGGTTCCTGAAATCAAGCGGGATGAACAAATTCACAGCATAAGACACAATCTTGCATTGGCTTAGAGAGGACTGACATGTATGGACTAATAGGAATCGTTAGGATTGGTAAGTAGGAGCCAAGTAAAACAGCACATGTGAAAAATTAACAAACTTTTACTATATCATTTCAACCCATTAGGAAAAAGCCAAACTTTAGAACAACTTAAAAAGAAAAAAGCTTTTGGCGAGATGTGACGAACCAGAATGGTCCTGAATTTCTTTTAACAACTTCATTTCCTCGAGCAGATTAGTTTGTCCTCCAGCTCCATTAACCAACCCTCCTGCTTTGATTTTCTCTTCAACAGAACCCATCATGTGCTTGTCTTTCAAATATATGATACAGTCTCTAGTATATATGCCAACATGAAGAGCTCAGAAGGAAACCCCATCTTCACATCTCAGCTCAGAGAGTAGCCAAATTTGCAAGAGAAAAATGAAGGAAGCCCCAATCCACAGATAAAAAATCTCCCTCTAAAATCACATATGTTTCTCCGAAAGAAGGAAAGGAAAAGGATCGATCATCAAGCAATGTCAAAGGGAATCTGAGGGTCACCCAAAAGACCAATCCAATTGGGGACCCAAAACAAAAGAGACGCCTACTCCCTCCCCAGAGTCCAAAATCAAGGAACAAAACCTGCAAAAAGGCAACTAGGAAAATCTTTTAAAAGTGGGCCTTTTGACATAACAAGAATCAAAACCCATCATTTTACATCAAAGCACGCGAAGCGAAGCATGGGAGTGGCCCTTCCCTCTCCGTAGCAGAGCTATTATCAAGTGGTTGGTTTCATCTTCCTAAAGAAATCGACCCTTCAATGAACTCTCAAGCATCCATCATTATTACTGCTGTGATTCCATCTTCCCCTCTCCTCTCTCATCAGTTGCCAAAATACAAAATACGAGAGAAAAGAAACCTTTACCTATCTATCTCTTCAACTCTATAAATGAGTATTTGCTTGAAAGTGGAAAGAGCGTGTGAACTCTTATCCTGCGCACACTCTCTCTGTCTATGCCGATTTCTTTGCAGCTTTAAACTGCGTACACAGAATTTATTAAGAATAAAATATACACAATCAAGAAATTAAATGAAAAAGCTAAGACTATTAGAATACGGAAACAGTACAGAGAGAGACGATCACCAAAAAAAAAAAAAAGAGAGAGAGAACATGGACTGTATTTTCAGAACTGAGAGAGAAAAAGATATTGATTTTAAAATATAAAAGCAGGGAGGGGCTGTGCTAGAGAGCATGATTATGGTAAAGTCATGAGTAAAGCTATACTGTCCTCTCGAATTTTATAAGCTTGCAACATTAGAGAGAAAAAGATATTGATTTTAAAGTATCAGAGGAGGGAGACGCTGTGTTAGAGCTTGATTATCGTAAAGTCCTCATCGCACTTTCAGTTGCATGAGTAAAGCTATACTAAATTTGCAACATTACAAATACGTGTGAGAGAAAATTTGAAGCGATTAAAAATTTATTATGAATATCATATATATTGTTTAATAATAATTTAAATAATATTATTTATTAATTTATATATTTAAAATTAATTAATATGTAATTAATAGTTAATATAATTAATTATATTATATTAATTAATATTTATTTAAAAATATAATTAATTTGATAATTAATGTAGTATTTTTCTTTTTATAAATTTTTAATATTGAATTTTATTGTAGTTTTTTTATAATTTTTTATGTAATTTTTTTTTTGTCAATTGTGTGAGTTATT
This sequence comes from Balakata baccata, assembly GCA_949630135.1. Lineage (NCBI taxonomy): Eukaryota > Viridiplantae > Streptophyta > Magnoliopsida > Malpighiales > Euphorbiaceae > Balakata > Balakata baccata. The sequence goes on from CATIWF010116518.1 coordinate 50,017, forward strand.
TAAAATTTTACAATTAATTTTTACAAAAATTATTAAATTTAATATTAATTAATTATAACAATAAATTTTAATTTATTTAACAATAAAAAAGTTTATTATTTTAATTATTAATATTAAATATAATAAATTAAAATATTAATGGAATCTCATCGATATAAATTGTAAAATAAAATATATTTAAAAATATAATCACAGTCGAATCGCATGGCTCTTAGGATTGGAAAGAAGTAAGAATGTCAAGGCAGCGCATTTTAGCACGTGGATTACGAGGATTTGCGAGAAGGTTTTTCTCTCCAGCTAGCTATGCCTTTTTTTTTTTAATGGCTTTTTCTCGATGTTTTGCTCTCTTTTGCTTTAGCTTCGGATATCATTTCAGCTGCTATATTTTTGAGTTAAATTAAAAAAGCAGTAAGCAAATAATTAGAGGAGAAACGTACTCTTTATCCATTAATTTAATAATTAAATTGTTTTTAATGGTATTTCAACCACCCACGACGCCGTTTCCAGTTTTTTACATTTGGCTTTGTGGCTTCTGTTCACTTGACCTTATCCTACATCGATCAGATTGCATGGGGGCATCGTTAATCAATTATCTATCACAATTAGTTTAACGAACATTTCCATTTATAAAAATTTATAAATACATAATTTTCAAAAAAAAAAAAAAACATGCATGGAATAAAAATTAAGAAGTTAGCGGTTTACATCAAAGCTAAAAAGAGAAAGAGAGCATTATGATTTTTTCAAAATGCGGAAATGGTGGCCTATAAATGAACAATGCAAACGTTTATCCTTAGCATAAAAACACAATACTATCCCCAAACAGTAAGATTTACAAATATAAAATTGTTTTTTGAATAAGAAGCCTTCCTCTAAATATTAGCAAAGAAGAAGAAGCAGACAGACAGACAGCTGGCAATTGGCATATATGCACGCTAGAATTTTGGAAGTAGAAAAAAGAAGCCGTGTGAAAATCATTTTAAAACACAAAAAGGAAAAAAAAAAAAAAAAGAGAAGGCTGAAAGTCTCATGCAATGTTTATGATCGTAAGACATGATGTGTTAATTAGACACTATTGCATAAGACACCAAAAATGAAAAACAATTATATCTTGAACCCTCTCATTGTTTTCTATATAACTCTTTTGATTCAATTTTGAGTTTTTAAAATTTTAATAAAACATACATTAATATGAGAGATCATCCGTCCGAACGGCGGATCCAAACTTTTTAAATTAGAAGAATAAATAGTTAAAAGTCTAAGATAGGCAAATATCTAAAAAATCTAAATTTAAGGGTGTAAAAATAAGCTTTTAGTATTATTTATGAGATGATAAATTATAAAAAATAATATAAATTTATATACTATTACATGCAATTTGAAAAAAATTAAAAGTAGGCTATAATTTCTCTTCAAGTGAATATGCCTCTCCCACTTATTACTAGTACAACTTAACCATTTAAAGGAAAATTTGGAACAAAATAAATTTAGGAAAATTCAATATACAACAAGCGAAACAATTAAGAATGTGCCAATAATATTACTCCATTCATTCCATTCTAATAGTCTCTTTTTAATATTTTACTTATATTTAATAGATTTAATTATAGAAAAAAAGGCTGAATATGACTAAATTATTATTTTCATTAATAGATTAAATAAATTACAAAATATAAAATCTTCAAAACTAATTAATATAAAAATAAAATAGAAAATAAATATTTAATATTACATTAGATATATAAAATTAGAATTTTTTCAATTTAAA